>VOQK01008702.1:51697-72478 GCA_015052645.1 Benitochromis conjunctus | reverse complement strand
CTCGCCCCAAGACAGCTGGGATAGGCTCCAGCGCCCCCCGTGACCCTGAAAAGGATAAGCAGAAGCAAATGGATGGATGGATGTTGTGGTGTGACAGAACCACATTAGCTCTTTGGTTACGTCAAGCTAACCCTCTGCAGGCTGTAGCTTCACATTTAGTTAACTTATTGCTACGTTCAAATAAGTACATTGCCCCAAAATACCATACTATTCCGTGCAAGTAGTATTTGTTCTTTCTTTCTTTCTTTTTTACTTATTCATTTTTTAATTTTAAAGTTTTTTTTGGGGGGGGAGGGGTTGTACTGCATAGGCATTTGTGGGCATTAGTGGAGGTTTGCATGTGCCGCTAACGCAGCTGCAGCAGGGCTGTGTGTTGGAGAAGTGGTTTCCTTTTCAGTACAGTGGTATCCCTGACCTTGCAGCTACACTTTTTTTAAACAAATGCTAAGAAGTCCAGCTTGATGCTGTCTCTGGTTTAGACCTATCTTAGTAATATGATGAAAAACTGTCCCATGCTTCAGTGTCATGTTGTAATCTTCCTTTATGTGCTCATTTCTTATGATCACAGTTCCATTTTTTTGTTATGTCTGGACTTAATGAAGTCATATTGAGAAACTATGGGAAACTTTCTTAAGGGTTACGATTATTGATGGGAGTCTTGATTTTGTATTGGTTTTGCTTCTGCTTTATTTTATTCACACCTCTTCTCCTTAAAACATAACCTTCACTTTAAAGAAGCAATTCCTCCAAGTATTGGTCTGAGTCAGAAAACATTTAAATGTTTCTCAATAGCTCAGGCTCAGATTTGGGCTGGGCAGTGTGTTTAAAGGCCACACTGGCATGAGTTATTGAAGCTTTCATGCACCTGCATTCCTGGCATTCACTGTGTATATCCCCTGTTGGCTGGTGTGTTCATGGCTCTTGCATGAACTCACAGGGATGAACAAACAGGATATTTTCTCCACAGCAATAATCTCCTGCTTCCGATTAATGGCTAATTGCTGTATTTATTTGTGTCTTCTTACATCACTCATATCTTTGTGTTCACATTTCCTAGATACAGTAAATAAACTGTACAATATTGGTGCTGCTGCAGTCATTTTACATCACTGTTGTTTTGGAACGCGACAACTTCCTGGAGACCTGTAAACAAGTTTGCGTTACACATGAGGTCATATTTGAACCGTTTGGAACATCTGTCTTTAGGAAGACCTTGAGCTCAGGAAATTTTTGCTGTTATCTCAGGCTGTGAATGTGAATCAGCCTTCAAAGAAGTCTGCGATGATAAAGGCCTCTCATTTCAACCCACCTATCACTGCTGTCGATCACCGCTGCACCACTGCTTAAATATTCAGTTTAACAAAAGGGTTCTGGGAGGTAGCTCCGGGTTTATGAACTGGAAATGGCATTTCTCCAATTTCCTGTTATTTTGTTGAGTGTTGTGAGAAGCAGATTGGAGGGAAAGTTATATCTCTCAGCAGACTGACCCAGAGGTCAAGGAAGAAGAAGAATGGAGGGTTTGGAAATCGTTCGGGCTAAAGATGGGAAGGCCGGTGACTAGAATGAGGACAGATAAAAGAAGATGAAAATATTTCACCACAGCTGTAAACGGTTGCCTTTAAGTCTTGATCTTTTGTGTATTTAATACACTGCTTAGCCAGTAAATCTGTCTGTTCTTACGTGTCGTATGTGTGTAGAAATGAAACAATTAGTCATTTATCAAATTGAAATGGTGTCTGCTTCTATTTCCAGCCTAACACATAAATGAGAATCAGCTGCTTTTTTTGGTTTTGTGGCATTATAACGTGTTTTGAGATTAGGCTTTAATCTGGTCGAACTAGTTATGTATGAAGGGATTTAAGAATTCAATTCAATTCAATTTTATTTATATAGCGCCAAATCACAACAACAGTCGCCTCAAGGCACTTTACATTGTAAGGTAGACCCTACAATAATACATACAGAGAAAAACCCAATAATCATATGACCCCCTATGAGCAAGCACTGCTCATAGGGAGCAAGCACTGTCGAAGAGCTGTTTCTACCTGTATTGATTAAGTGTTGGAAAATCAAAAGCAGTTGCAGGTGATTTCCGTATTTGTGTCTTCACTTAAAATACATGCTCTGGGTTTCGCATAGTGAGAATGTGGTTTGCCTGTCGAGACCGTGTTTCCACATAAATGAGGTGCTTAGCCCTACCTGTTACATTAATGTTTTAATAAGAAGCTTGTGACTGTGCCTGCTCATATTTGCTTTGTAAACACAAACCACCATCGTGAGCAGCGAGCAGGGAGGGGCACTGACCCCAAGAAAACTTTTGCTTTCATGCCTTAAAGAAAATGCATCTCCCCCTCTTCACTCTTTGTCCCTCCTCTTTTCAGTCTGTTTGGTAGAACTGGTAGCAGCTGGTTTGTTGGCCCCTCTGTCTTTCACGATCTTTGTGCAGGACACTACGCATTGTTGCGCTCGCCCGGTTTGGGTTACCTTGCAAAAAGAGCGACAGGTGATCAGATATCTCTTAGACAAAGGGGGGCAGTGTTTTCTCACACTCTGCTCTTCTTCCTGTCAAATCAGTTAAGCTTTACCTGCATACGTAAATACAGTGTTTGAGCGAATCTGCTCAAACGAACACAAATGTTCGTTTTACATGTAGACCAAGACTGATATACTGGTTGAAGGCCAGTATCTGCCTGTCACAGAAATATCGGTATTTGTGATATATTGTCCAAGATGCTGAAACCAAAAGGTCGCTTTTTTTAAATTTGATTTTTAGATTTTTTGCACAATACAATGCAGAAAAAAGACTTAATGTAAATTTAACAGTGTTTCAGCAGCACTAATCTGACTGCAGCTTACGAGTAAGCTGACAGCTGTGCAGAGTCACATTAAGTTCCAAAGTAGTTTTTAAAACAGATTGCTGGAGAGTAATTAAACAATTTCCCCTTCACGATCTATTTTCAATAGAACATATACACGTATTTTAAAAAAAAAAAAAAAGCCATTATATTGACAGTGGAATTTTTTTTACCTCCCCAATTATTGGTACTAGCTTCAAACATCACATACTGGTCAGGCTGTAATTACACATAACAGCTACACAACAAATTTAAAAATACTTAGGGCAGTTTTTGATTTCGTGAAGAGTTGAGGAAGTGTCCACAGCCCAGTGACGACAACAGCTGAGCCACTCATCCTGTCTCCTCTTATTGTGCTTCCCCACCAAGAAAAAGGGAGGAATTCAACAATAGCACAGGCAGCAACATTCATTAATAAAAAGCTACACACTCTGTCACAAACAGCCAGTCTGATTTATGTTTGTTTTTACCACACGTCTTATAAACAGTTCTGCCTTGTAGAACTCTATTTCATGTATAGGACAAGTATAATATGTTAGCTATCCATTTGATGCTGTATATTCACTTTCACTTCGGATGTAGTCAGGGTTTTTTTTTTAAACCTCTCTTTTTCCTGAAGGAGACATTTCTCTTGAACTGTGTCTAGCAAATTCTGGTATAGTAGGACCCTGAGCATCACTTTAAATCTAAGCTATGCATTTAATAAGCTTAAGGGTAACACAGTTGTGCGAGGTTCTTTATTTGTTGTGCTTTCTTTGCGCCCTTGCTGGATTAACAGTCAGTAGTTTTGGCTGTTACCATCCTCCTCACACAGCACCTTATAATAATGAGGACCAGGTCTTATCTTAGCCTTATTGGCTGTTGTTCATATACAGCTGTGTTGCTTGGAAGCAATAGTTTGTACTGAGAAAAGCGAAGAATAAGGCAATTATTAGCAATATGTCATGTCTATTAACAACAAGAATGCACATATGAAGTACAGTGCACTGATTTCATGATCTATGGCTTCATGAACAGTAAGAGTAAGTAGCTGATTAGTTTAACTTAGGTAGAATGTGTTGAAGGTCATTGACTGGCCATTGTGAAACAACTGTTATGTATAGACACATTTTGAAAACGTCCTTGCTTTGTCCTGTAATAGTCTCAGTGTATTGTCGGCCCTGATTATGGTAGCAATTGAGTTAAGCCACAGGTCCCGTTTTCCTGGACCCCACCCTGATGACCAGACAGACAGGTTGGGGGGAACAAGGGCCGTCTGGGCCTCCATGTTTGAACTTCTACAGGCTCTGTCCAGCGCAGTGAGCTCTTTAGCCACCCACTCATTTTCCTGTGAGATGATGATAACTGTCTGCTCTGTGTAAACCTATCAAAGCAGATAAAAGACACAGACGCTGCATTTCCATCCCACCGATAGACCACAAAAGAGAGAATCACAATGAATGCTTTTGCATAGTAAGTTGCTTATTTCAATTACATTTTTGTATAAAGCACCAAATCACGACAGCAGTCATCTCAAGGTATTTTACACTATAAGATAAAGACCCTACAGTACAGACCACCTATGTGCAAGCACTTTGCGATCGCAGAAAGGTAAAACTGTTTTTTAACAGGAGGAAACCTCCAGCAGAACCACAGTCAGGGAGATGCAACCATCTGCCACGACTGGCAGGGGGGTGGAGGGAACGAGAAGAGACAGAAGAGAAGAGAAAAGAAAAAAATGAACATAGGGAGACAGGACAAAACACAGACTAAGGGAGAGAGATGACAAAAATTTAATGACATGCTGCCATGATATATAAACATGTGGGGAGTGGAGAAGAAGTGTTCAGTCCATTATATGAAGTCTTGCAGCAGTCTGAGCCTATAGCAGTGTAACTAATAGGTGGTTGAGGGTCACCTGATCCAGCCTTAACTATAACGTTTATTAAAAATGAGGAAAGTTTTGAGACTAATCTTAAAACTAGAGAGGGCGTCCGTCTCCTGAATCCAAACCGGGAGCTGGTTCCACAGGAGCGAGGCCTGATAGCTGAAGGCTTGGCCTCCCATTCTACTTTTAGAAACTCTAGGAACCACAAGTGCGCCTGAGAGCCGGCAGTCTGAGAGTACTTTGCTCTCAAACTGCAGGGTTGCTAATTTAAATCCATATTATCAGACAACTCAAAAAATATATATATATAAGTAAATAAAGATCAGTTTATTCTACATCGTGTTTTTAGCACCAGTGACTTGCAGAGTAAATGTCTGTCGCATACCTGGGAACAACTTATGAGGCAGCATGTTGTCCTCTGCAAGAACAAACAAGTTGAGGACATTCCACAAGCAGAGCTCTCCAATTAAAAATCATTGAGTTTTGTGCACACTGGTGTGATGTGCTATTCCAGAGAAAAACTGAGAAAAGTCGTGGAGGAAACATCTTGTCATGCTTGCAGACTGGTATCTCTGGGGACTTCTGGTGGGACTTGCAGGTCATTAACGTAACATCAGGCTGATTGTAAATCATCTGGATTAGGAAGCTGTCCAGCGCAGGGCAGGATGGAGTTGCCCTGCTGACTCTAATTTCTCAAACGTCCATGGGCTCTTCAAAACATCCCCTCACTTGTGGGGGTCTGTGTGTGACTTGAGCGCTCTGCTTAGGACTTGATAGCTCTCCTGGACTCTCCTTAACCAGAAACATGACCCCATGAACTACTTTAACTGTTGACGCTTTAAAACCTCTGCCGTCCTTTGTTAATGACGGAAATGCCTGTTTCAGAATTTATCCCCACATGGCTGACCTCTGCAATAGAGCCGCTATGCAGCATTGAGTTTTCCGTCTTTATTTGTTCACTTTGCAGTCATGTACTCTAAAGAAAAACGAAAGAAATGTTTTAAAGACAAAACTTTTGCTGCTACATGTTCTGCGTCTGTATGTCACTTTTTTTTTTGTTTTTTTTTTGTTACCATTTAACTGATTTAACCTCAGTAAATTAGGAGTTTAATGCGCTGAGATTTTGTCTTCGGGCTCCCATATTGACTATGTTTGGAATCTACACCCTTTGCACACAATTGGGACCTAATGATTTGGCAGAATTACAATAGAACTAGTTCATCTGGTTGTGCAGTGTATTGGTGTTGTGTTCAGCTGGATTTTGCTTCACACAGCACCAGAGGGCATACACTGACCCTGCCCACCAGCCATTGTTCGCGGTTTTCTATGAGAGGAAAAAAGTTGGCTCAAATGTCAAAGGATGGGAATGGCACGGTACCGAATCAAAACAAAGCTCCACACTGAATCCTTTGTCATGCCAGTCTCAGGTCAAACAAGAAAGGCCATGCTGGGGGAGAGAATATGTGGGCAACGAGCGCCAAACATTTTTGGCATAGCTGTAGTATTTTCCCTTTAAAACATTCCGGTGATTTCGAAATTATAAAAGGCTCCTGGACCCCTCTCCTTCGGCTTCTTTTAGCTTCTTCTAAACACAGGAAGTGAGCGATAATATCACTGTGGGAGAAAGTGAAATGAAATTAGCTAAATTGGGTTACTTGGCTCAAATTACCCAAATCTGGTCAGAAAGGAAACTTTCCCTCTGCCTTTTGCCCCTCTGTCATTCGGGCTAACATTATATAGTCGTTTTTGACACTTGCAGCTCAACAGACATCAGCAGAGTCTCACCGCTATCTATTGATAGTACCCGGGGCTTCAGGTGACAGTTGAACATCATTAAAGACCAGTATGTAATGTGTCCTCATTGCTCAGAATAGCTTTTCGGTGAGTTGAGGGATTCTGGTCATTTATTTGTTTTCAGCGAAATATACTTTTTTTTTTTTAAGACTTTCAATAAGTAGTTTTATAACTACAATCAATCATATGCAAACGCACCAGGCAGAGCTTATGTTCCTATTTTTATTTTGTCATTGCTAAAAGGAGTATCTGTGCATGCATCTGGTCTGCATGTTTTCCAGTAATTCAGAATTACATTAGTACAAAAAGGAGACCGTACTCTTAGCCTGTTTGTCCTTCTGCTCTATTTTCATGTGCACTGACTGAGAAAACAAGGCTTTGGGGCCGGGGTACATCCAGAAGCAGATATTCAGGCGTATTTTTTAAATGTAACATTTTGGATATTTTATGTCAAAAAGTGTGACCATAGAAAAGTCATGACCATTTCACTTGACTCTTTACCATACCTTCACAGAAGAGTATATGATAAAGGAAATTAGGGCTGCTGCTTAAGATTGTGTTCATCAGGTATTAATTTGATAGCTATCCTCTCGCTCACGTGTGTTTATTTGTCTAAGAAAATCACAAAAAAAGTTCTTATGACGACCAGCTGTAGATTATTATTCAAAAATATACACTGGTTTTTAATCAGTGAACAATGATAGGAGGCAATTTGGAACAACCCTCTTATTAAAAATGCCAAATAATTGATCTGTTTTTTAGAGTTAATATCAAATCACTGGCAAAACCCAAAAAAGTTAAGACAAACCATTTATTAAAGACACGTGGAAGATATATGGCCTTCTTAAAGATGGTCTTGTAGGTAAAACTTCTCCCAGGAGAGGCAAAGGAGGAGAGAGCAGCTTGGGGGTCAGACATGAGAGAAATTTACTACTATAAACTACTACTATAAACAGGACACATTCCTCTTGTAATTCTGAACATCTGGTACCCATGTTACTTTTCTCCAGCGTGGGTATTTAGAGTTAGTCAAAATAAGCCATATGTGAAATCTTCACACTGCTTTCCACTCTGGTGATAGCCTGTTATAGCTCTGTCCTGCATTTTCTAGGTTTACCTTGTTTACAGCTATTCTTGGGCATCCACTGCCAGCTTAAAGTTGTTTCGCTTATTTTTGAATGTGTGCTGCACTCTGTGATCCCAGTGCTGTGAACATGTATGTGAAATTGTTAGCTCTGTATCGTCCTGGCAGGATGATTTGTTTCCCTCCATATTTGGTGCTTGCAAGGACAAAATGATTCATGATGCTGTGATGGAGTGAGCAACGCAGTGCCGATTTGGAAAAGTAATTTTGATATATTCACGTGTGATATTTCCACCCCTCCTGGTGATTGAGTTGCTTCCATAGAAACACGTATGTGTTGTTTTCCACGCTGGAACGTGGCAGCGTGAACACATCTGGCCTGGTGGGATGGGTTAAAAAGGCAAGCTGTTGCATTTTAGACAGCAGTCTGAGTTATAGCTGCAGGTTAAAAGTCAAGCTGATGGGCCATTTGTGGCTGAGCTTATGAGATACTGTTGACACTGTTGTAAATGAAGGGTCTGAGTGCAAAAAAAAAAAATTTCTTCAAAGAGAATCAGTGAGGCAGTCGGTCTCAGTGACTAGTTAGCTCTTTCTTATGGTTGCACTTCCTCATTTCTAAGGTTTCCATGTCAGCTTCTGTTTACAAGCATTTGTCTCAGTGGAGGAAGTAATTAGTCAAACACTAGTGTCATACAGCTCGCGTTATTTTTCTACAGCAGTCATGAGGACCTGACATCCTAAATTTGTGCTCAGTTTCTAAACACAGATTACACAAATTGGGGTTTAATTTGAGCCCCAGAAAAACAGCTGCCTCAGGTCGTCTCGTGTGGCATTCAAGTGTCGCTGGTTTAGATAACAAGTCTGATGACAGGTCCGGTAATAGGCCTGTACCGATAGCAGCATGTTGTGTTATGAAGAAAAGTGCTGCTTGAACAATCCTCAGACCAAAGAGTGAGAAGGAGATGCGCATCGTCTCCTGCAACAGGATGCTAAATGTCAACACAGGAAGTGAGGTCATTGTCTAAGTCTTGAAAACTTTGTCATCAAGTTGCTGATGGCGCCAGAGACCCATAAAGCGCCAGACACTGACACAGACTTAGTCAGAGCCACTATAAATTGTCAACCTGAAAAAAAGGGGAAATATTTTGGTATGAATGAAACTAATGCTTACATAAAAAAAAAAAAAATTCTTCTCTTTTCCAGAATTCTATGAACCTGCCTCCAGACAAAGCCCGGCTCCTCAGACAGTATGACAACGAGAAAAAGTGGGACCTGATCTGTGACCAGGTGACTTCATGAACTTTGAATCATAAATTAGTAAACCGGCACTCAGACTTCACACACCTGTCCACATTTTGGTGTGGCTGACTGCAGCAAACTTACATCACGCTGCTCTTTTGTATATCTTCAGGAGAGGTTTCAAGTGAAGAATCCTCCTCACACCTACATCCAGAAGCTTCGCGGATACTTAGACCCTGGAGTAACACGAAAGGTGGGACCATATAAATATTATATAGTAGAACTCAGCTGATTTATGCATGTCAAAGTCTGCTTACAGGTTACGTCCACAACATCTGTGACAGCTCTGATCCACCTTCTCCTTATCTCTGCTTGAGGCGCTATCAGCTGTTACCAGCTTAAAGCATCAGACTTTCCTTGGTTAGGTTGCAGGGTTGTCAAGAAGACCTCTCTGGTTCTCCTTTATTCCCTTTTTATCCTTTATTTTACAGTTCACCCTGAACATAAGGGCAAAACTAAATCTGCTGAGAAGGATTATTATTGTTTTTAAGGAACTGAAAAAGTTCTCATGAAAACTGCTTAGAAAGTACAGCTTCAATGTAACCTGTAATAACCAGCATTCGTCGTGTCTTACAGAAGTTTCGCAGGCGTGTGCAGGAATCTACAAAAGTCCTGAGGGAACTGGAGATTTCACTGAGGACAAATCACATTGGGTAATCACGTCTTATCTTCTATTTTTCTGGTGAATTACGTAAGTCTATTCACCTAAAGCTCAAGGAAGCCACATTATTGTTTTGCCCAGTAAAGAATATTCCATTGTGTGACCCTGCTGCTGTTTCTTCTGCTGCTGCTGCTGCTGCAGGGACCCAGAGCTTTTTCTGGTGCCCAGATCCCCCCTCCTATTGTTCCAACTGCCAAGCTCTGCAACTCCACTTCATAGAGCTGGTGCTCATAATGCCCAGATGGTAGCCATTGTGTGGCCTTGTCCACTCCCCCATAGAAGGCAGCAGGAAGCTTTGTTGTATGCCAGAGGGACAGGAAGCCCAGCTGACCATTGCTGAACCCAGTGAAAAGCACAAGAACAAGCACAAGGATACTTCTATGTTTACATAAGTCTCAAATAGTAAAGCAAGGGCCGTGTTTAAATTTGCATCGCAGAATTTAAAGCAGTACATTTTCCTCCTCACCCATCACGCACGTGGATGTTATTTTATAGCTTTCTAGCCTTCAGTGTCGCAGACATGACCTTTGAATTTATAATCCATAGTCACGAAGGTGCTGCAGTGACTTGCCATTTAATCTGTGAACCAAAGTGGAACAAGTAAAACATGCCTTCATTTTTTATGGACTTCATTGAGCTACGTGAATAACTCTTATACCATTTGGCTTCGTCAATAAAGGATTTTTTCTTTTTCAATGCAGTTTCCAGAAAGGCTCACAGGCAAAGAAAAGGGAGCTCTATTTTCAGAAGACTTTTGTGGGTGGGATTAAGTGTAACAGATGCCAGTTTATTGTGTGTCTGAATCCTCGGCCCTGTCTGGTGTGTTATTCCTGAGATTGCCAAGAAAATCTGAAATAGCAACCGGTTGGAGAGAAGTACAGGGAGGAAAGAGTGAGGGTTCACAGCAAAGAGGGATGGGAGGGGGGCAGGAAGCTGATGATCAAGCCCACCTCCTCGTCCCCCTCCTCCCTCCTGGACCCGGTCTAGTTGCTTTGTTCGCTTTCCTCTGCTCACCTCTCTTCCCTTTTCCCTCTTCCTCCTTCCCTCCGCTTTCAGGGTCCTGATTGGTTTCCTGCCTAACTTGCCATTGGCTGACCAGCAATCTGTCATCACAGCCATCATTTCAAGACTATTTTAAGAACCTTTTACCCCAATCCATCTCCCCCTGGAGTTCCCTCAAAAAATGGGGAGGAGGTAAAAGGGTCTGTGGGGGAGGCAGACTAAATACTGTTGAGTGTCAGGGGTTCTTCCTGAGCCCAGCTCTTTTAGCCATATGCCCTCCACATTCTTTCTCTCGTTGCAATGGGAATTCCTTTGTTTGGAGAAAACTGGAGTGAGGAAATCTGAAGCCTTGCTCTGGTTTACTTTCCATGGAATTCTTTCCACTTTCTTGCAAACCCATCTGGTCTGAAGAGCCATCATCCCAAATCATTTTCATTTATTACAACTTTCATCTAGTTTTTTTTTTGTAGTTTGGGACAAAAATTCTGTCGCCTATAATAGTTACCAAAGTAACTTTACCTGGATATAACTTTACAATTGTATAACTACAAGTCAGATGAACAAGAAGCATGATGTGTCGTAAACAAAAGTAAAAAAAAAATTCAGCTAGATGTGAATGAAGTCAATGAAGTGGAACATGAAAGCACCTAAAATGCCTCTAAATACTTCCTGCATTACTTAAATAACAACTATGAAAAGCTCAGCCAAAGTTAAACCAGTGTATGAATAATTTGTTTAAACCTGCCTGCTAGTCTTTCCATTATGTACAGTTACATTTAAAGCTACAATAAAGAGATCCACTAAAGAATAAGTAGCAATAAGAAAAAGAAAGACAATATGAATAATCTTCCTTTCACTTTTGTAATATACAAATGTATCAGAACAGTTGCTTAAAAACACATTGAAAATCAGCTATTCTTTGCAGTTACAAGAAGGACAGTGGCTCTACCTCTAGTTACGTATTATCACTCAGCCTGTCCTTATATACATCTGTACACATTTGTTTTATCAGTTGCCATTATGATTTCACGTCACACAGTGCAGTGATTAAAGTTCCCTCAGATTTTAAAAGTTAATGCTTCCTTAATGTGCTCTGCTAGCTGTCCTTATTTCAGTTATTATTTGTTCTTTTTATACATTAAAAAATAAATCACACCCAACGGGACAAATAACTCGTATTATAACTAATCAGCAGAAAGCCCTAAACAAGACCTGAGTTGCTACAAACCAGTTCTTTAAGTACAAAAGGATTTATGAGAAGGCTTCTGTGGCGCTTCTGAATAAGAATAATCCTAGTTTTCTTATGTCTCTCTCACTATCTCTCTTTCTCTCGCTTCTCCATTAGCCGGTAACGCACTGTCCTAAAGGATAAGGGTGTGTTCTGGATCTGGCGCCCTGCTAACCTTTCTCTGCTTTCATGCGTCACAGGTGGGTCAGGGAGTTCCTCAATGATGAAAACAGAGGTCTTGATGTCCTTGTAGAGTACCTCTCCTTTGCTCAGTGTGCAGTCATGTGAGTTTACACACACAAACACACGCACACACACAAATCATACACACCTCTTGACCAAACCTTTCCTTAGGAACTGGGTTGGGCTGTGTATCCAGCTGCTGAGTTAACACATCGTGTCATTTAGAGCCTGTAGTATTAGTAATTGCATTCTTTGGATGTATTTCCTATGTCTTGTTGCATACTTTGTAACCTGAATGCGTTTCTTGATGGATGCTACGTGGTTGAGCACTGAGCTATACTTTGCCTGAGTGGGACAGAATCTGTGTGCTGAGCTTTATCGTGCAGCTTGATGACAGTTCTTGTGATAATGCCTGGCTCTCTACTAAGTCGCCTTGCAAACCTAACCTCCCCCGTGCCTCTCATCTACACCCCTGTGCCTCTGTGTTGGCTTCTCTGTTTGTCTATGGCCCAGGTTGGATTTTGAGGGGCTGGAAAATGGGGAGGATAGCTTCTTGGACAAGTCTAAATCTTGGAGCAGGTCCATAGAGGATCTGCACCACACGAACGCCCAACCCTTCTGCAACACACTGGTGCGCTCTGCCCGCCAGTCTGTTCTCCGGTACGTATTGCTAAGCAAGCTTCCCCGCTATTAGCTTCCTCTGTTACTGCCTTGCTCTGCTATCCTTGAATGCTATATTTGCACGCAAGCTCGTTGTCTTAGTATTGGTGTATTAGAAAGTCTCTGACCTTTAGTGCTGTCTGTCTCTCTTTGTTAACGGTTCTCCTTCATCTGCCCAGATGTGCATCTGCACTGTCCACAGATGAGATCCAGCTGCGAGCAGCAACATATGTTGGACAGTTGCGATTCTCCTCTTCACCTCTGTAGAAACATGACTCAAAGACAGATAGGGTCTGATTGGAAAAACAGATAGTATCAGGGTGCACAAAAATAGTCCACAGGAACAGACTCTAGACTTACAAAATATTATATAAATATATTTGTCAGATAAATTACTACTGAACTGTTATTGGTAGAAAGTGTAAAACGTTTTTCCTCCCACATTTGTAACAAAGTATGGAAAAAAACTTATTCTTGATGTATGGTTATCCCAATTATAAACCTTACCAGAACAGTTACCATGAAATGACTGTGCAATATAGTTACATAATAGTAGTCTGTGAACAGAATTCAGTCTGTTAACAGCAACAAGGAAACCAGGCATCTCCCATAATGCATCTGTAACCTCAAAAGCCAAGTTTTTTTTCTGTCAGACCTCATTCTCTGTAATTTTCTCTTTCTGTCTCTCGCTGCGAAACACTTAAAACACAAGTCATAGAAAATAGTAGATACACTTCAGAGCTATGTTTGACTAACAGAATAGAAGCCAGGACATTCATTTGATTGATGAATTTGCTTTAATGTGCTGAATCTGTTGCAGCTATGGCTCAGTCGCGAATAGCAAAACCATCAAGAACTCCCGCCTCGTGAGTCAAAAAGATGATGTGCATGTGTGCATCATGTGCCTGAGAGCAATCATGAACTACCAGGTACCAGGAACCAGCAACACCCGACAATCAGATATGTCTCATAAACTTGGAGCATGATGTGTTTCCTGTGCAGTCGAGTGCTGAACCTTTATGCAGGTTTTCTGACCACATCCTCTTCTGTCTCTCTCCATGCAGTATGGTTTCAATATGGTCATGTCTCATGCACATGCAGTCAATGAAATTGCTCTCAGCTTGAACAATAAGAACCCACGGTAAGAACTCGGGACCCCACCTCCATAAAAGCAGGGCTGGGTCAAACAATAGGGGAAACCCTGCAGCCAGTTCATACGATATGCTTCCCATTCTCCGTGGGCCTCTGCTTCTCTCTGAAGTCGAGGATCAGAGGTGTATACACGGGTCGCTAAGGGAATGTTTTCTAAAACGAGATTAGTGGTAAACCACTGAGACTGATTACTTCATAATAAAGTCTATGAGGGTAAACATGTAAAAACCATGGAAACACCCACCAAAGCTACAGACATTAATACACATTGACTTTTGAGCCCTGTATGTTAATAGCTACACCAATTTTGAGGATGCACACATTTTTTGATTAAACATATGAAAACAGTGCTTTTCCATATTATTTTTTTTTTCCAATAACAAGTAAGAGAGTTGTATTGATGAAAGTTTGGTGCATTTTCAGGACAAAAGCTTTGGTCCTTGAGCTGCTGGCTGCTGTTTGTCTGGTCCGAGGAGGTCATGAGATCATCCTTTCAGCATTTGACAACTTCAAAGAGGTACCTATTGCAACTTTTTAATTAATTTTTAACAAGCTCTCAAGTTGTTATGTTCAGAATTAAATCATAGCATAACGGTAACCTAGCTATGACTGAATATGCTAAATTTAGGTAACATCAATATAATTGCCCTTATTTCTTACATCACTGGTGTGCATAAAGGCATAAAGGTCCAGTGTAGAGGGCTGAAAGCTGAGAAGCTCTTGGAGATTTTATCTACTGAGGTTGTAAGCAAAGCTCTATGGTGGTGTGTCTGAGATTATTGGACTCATTAAGACATCAGATGTTAGGTAACCTCGAACAATAATAAGAATCAATTCCCCAGCGGGAGCCAGTGAACCACAAATTAATAAATAAATCATTTTTAAAATGCCACGGACAAAAAACATGTAGTATGGTTGATTTTAATTGATAAATATAGGTAATATTTCCCTAAGGTACCACTTTGACATTCAATTAAAACTTCCTGTCTCGTGTTTGTCTAAATCGAACAAAGTTTTTGTTCTACTTTTCAAACCAATCAATATAAGTTCAGAGAAAAAAATCGTTGTTTTGCTTCACTTGACGTATTTCAGGTTTGCAAAGAGAAGCATCGCTTCGAGAGACTGATGGATTACTTCCGCAGTGAAGAGGGAAACATTGACTTCATGGTAAAACAAGTGTTTAGTTACATACAAATGTGTACATTCATCAATACAAATAAATACTTTTATACAAGGCGTATATGCAAAATCCAGAGGACTATATGTCCGTTTTAAGATATCCTGATACAGATTATATGTATCAAGTATATAAAGAATGTTAATGAGCTGATGTGTGTTTGCATTTGTTGTCCAGGTTGCTTGCATGCAGTTCATCAACATTGTGGTCCACTCAGTTGAAGACATGAACTTCAGAGTGCATCTGCAGTATGAATTCACCAAACTGGGACTAGATGACTTCTTGGAGGTAAAGAAATAATTTTGTGCTTAAACTGGGCCAATCACTCTCATCGTGTACGTGGAGACTATCCATGGGGTGTCACTAATGATGAATTTATTCTCTCTCGTGCCAGAAATCTAAACATACGGAGAGTGACAAGCTGTCGGTTCAGATCCAGGCTTACCTTGATAACGTATTTGATGTGGGTGGCCTGCTAGAAGATGCCGAAACCAAGAATGCGGCGCTGGAGAAGGTGGAGGAACTGGAGGAGCACCTGTCCCATGTAAGTGCACCACCCAGTCTGGACCACCAACACTGTTCTCTATACACATTTATGAGATTGTTGTGGTTCACCAGCTATGTACTTAAGTCGGCTGTTTCTACATGACAATTAGAAATCTACTCGGTGTTTGCACTTCACAAGTGGTTCAGGATAATAATTGGGTGGGGAATGCTGGAAAATGGAGTGCGTGAAACAATCTTATTATTGTCCTTGTGTTGGCTCTGTCTTTCTGGGCTAGTGCCTTTGTATCCCACGCTGCTTTGCAAAGACCTTCTTCACATGGAAAGGTCGTAGGCAGCCCCTGACATCATTCTTGGAATTTGAAAACAAACTCTGCTCTCAGAGGTCAGAAATGATGGGGGAGGAAGAGGGTGAAGATTCTCTCTGAATTCCTTAGCAAGATGTGTAATGTAAAATCAAAACTAAGAGCTGTGTCATGTTATTGCTGCATCATGCTGCTTGCTGTATCTTATTTCTTAATGATGATGCAGTGTATGGGGAGGAGAGATGGGGAAGTGAAGCTGGGAAAGATGCCCACTGTGTGGATCAATTCTTTCCTTCTCTCATCTCTCTGTTGTTCCATCTTCTTTTCTAGGTGACTGAGAAGCTTCTGGAGGTTGAGAATGAAACAATGATGAAAGTAGCCGATCTGGAGAAGCTGCTCCTTCAGAAAGATAAGGAGCTGCACGTAATACGGGTAAGCCACTGTCCTATTGATGTGATATTTCTTGCTCTCCTCCAATCATAAAGCCTTCAGATTCTGCGTGTGTTAGCAGAGATCACGTTCATATGCTTGTGGCTAAATTGCTGTATTAGCAAATTAGGTCACAAAGAGACAGGATGTTTGTTTAGCTTGTGGAGTCATTGTGCATTGTGCTCTTCATCACCCCCTGGTGACTGCTCAGGAGACATACGAGTCGACCAGCACTCAGGTTAACACCCTGAGGAGGATGATCAAGGAGAAGGATGCTGCATTTCAGAGGCACTTCAACATCGAGAAGCGTCTGCTGGAGCTCGAACAGCAGGGCACCATCCGCTTGCACAAGAAACCCGATGGAGACATCGCCATCGAGCCGCTGGGCGTCGGGGGCGCTGGGGGCGTCGGGATACCTTTGGGAAACATCGGAAAGCTGTCTTTGGGTTCAACGGCAGGGTTGACAGAACTAGGAGGACCCGACACAAGTTTACCACCAGCCAGCGAAGCACCTCCCCCTCCACCACCTCCTCCCCCTCCCCCTCCCCTGCCATCTGCTTCAGGTGATGACAATACTGTGACTAACAGTCTGGTGATTCATGTATATGTATGTGAAAGTTGACTTTCTCTGGACCCTCAGAGCAGATCTATTTTCAGTTCCCTATATTTGTTCATTCGTGCCAAACCAAGTGATGGTCACAGCAGTGTTCTTCTAAGACAGACGGGAAAGGGAAACATAAGGCTGGTTTCCTTTGTGTCCGGAAAGGCTGCACTGACTGTTGGAGCACTTTCCAGCCTTTTATCATAACTAGACTTTATCAGGTTTCACTAACTTTAAAAATCAGTTTTCAGCGATTGTCAGGCTGAGTTGGCAGCCCCGACGTAGAACACGAAGCTGTTACTAAACATGCAATAAAAAAACTCTTCTGCATTAATTACAGGACACACTGTGCCAGTCCCACCACCGCCACCTCCTCCCCTTGCTCCTCCTCTGCCAGAAGCTTCCCCCTCTGTCATCTTGAGCGTAGGTCTGTCAGG
This sequence comes from Benitochromis conjunctus, assembly GCA_015052645.1. Taxonomy (NCBI): domain Eukaryota; kingdom Metazoa; phylum Chordata; class Actinopteri; order Cichliformes; family Cichlidae; genus Benitochromis; species Benitochromis conjunctus. The sequence continues at coordinate 55,240 of VOQK01008702.1, read as the reverse complement.
TGAGCGTGCACACACAGTTAAACTTGGTTATCTTTGCCTTCAGTTTTGATGTTCACAGTTGAGTAGATCATAGGATTGTGGGTGGCAGGAGGTAAAGTGGATTGTCTACTAATCAGAAGGTCGGTAGGTTGATCCCTGGCACCTGTAGTCTGCAACTGAAGTGTCCAGAACTCTAAGATGCATTCGTCGGAGTATAAGTGTGTGAATGATAGGTGAAAAGCACTTAGCCATAGAAAAAGTTGTTTGAATGTGTGTGAGTGGCTGAATAAAGCTTTAAATAGAAAAGCACTATATAAGTACCATTCTGTGTACCATCTGTATTCAACTAACACTTGCTTCACCACAGCTATCAGAATCAAGAAGCCTATAAAGACGAAGTTCCGCTTACCTGTGTTTAACTGGACGGCCTTGAAGCCCAATCAGATCAATGGCACAGTCTTCAACGAGATCGATGATGAACGTGTGCTAGAGGTAAATAAAGAAGATAAAACCTCTTTCATGTTCAGATTTAGATCTTGGTTAATATGTGTCAAATATAAATTTATGATAAATTAGCATTAATCTCAGTAAATCTTTTCCATAGTCAAAAGCTCAGGTTTCAACATGACAGGGTTGGTTAGGTTTGGTTAGACTTTTAGTAACTTGGTAATTCAGGTTAATCTCTAGTCTCTTCCAGTTGAGTTCAAACCTTAATAAGAGGGAAAAAGTAAAGCAAAACAAAACTAAAATGATAAGAGAATTGTGTCGCGAAATAACCAGCTTCATACTAACACCATAACACTTACCACACATATGTGTTCAGGACCTTTAACATAAATTTAGAACAGGTAAAAGTTGAGTTGTCATTCACGTGCAGGAGTTGGATCTGGAGAGGTTTGAGGAGCTATTTAAGACGAGAGCCCAGGGTCCAGTTGTGGATCTTTCCTGCACAAAGAGCAAAGTAGCTCAGAAGGCGGCAAACAAAGTCACACTTCTGGACGCCAATCGCTCCAAGAACTTAGCCATCACACTGCGAAAGGCTAACAAGACGACAGAAGAGATCTGCAAAGCGATAGAGAAGTATGCATCTGTCTTTTACATAAACTTTACATACTTTAAGAATTTTCTGTGGTTACAGGTAACATGTTACCTTTACTCAGGTTCGACCTCAAGGCCTTACCTGTCGACTTTGTGGAGTGCCTGATGCGTTTCCTGCCCACCGAGGCAGAAGTGAAGGTGCTGCGTCAGTACGAGCGTGAGCGGCGTCCGCTGGATCAGTTAGCAGAGGAGGATCGCTTCATGTTGTTATTCAGCAAGATCGAGAGGCTTACGCAGAGAATGAACATTATCACCTTTGTTGGAAACTTTGCAGACAACGTGAACATGCTCACGCCACAGCTCAATGCCATCATTGCTGCTTCTGGCTCAATCAAGTCCGCACCAAAGCTCAAGAGAATGCTCGAAGTGAGATGTATTTGTTTACTTTCACAACAGCAGCATTTGTATTTTTTTAATGCATATATTTCACTCAATGCTTTTGGTTTACTCGTAGATCATCTTAGCCCTAGGAAACTACATGAACAGCAGCAAACGAGGCTGCGTTTATGGTTTCAAATTACAAAGCCTTGATCTGGTGAGTAATCAGCAGTGAAGTCTATTGAAATACCAGTCAGCACAAAAATGTGCTGTAGAGTTCATTGTTAAATTGCTTTTCCTAAAAATGTTTTTTTACACAGCTTCTGGACACTAAGTCTACAGACAGAAAGATGACATTGCTCCACTACATAGCTCTTATTGTGAAAGAGAAGTACCCTGAACTGGCCAACTTCTACAATGAATTGCACTTTGTGGACAAAGCTGCAGCAGGTGAGCATGCACCAAATATTAAACTCTGTCAGCAACCGTGTGGAGACACAGTATTTTTACAGAAATGCCAGGTGTTAACATCTGGGTAAAACGTTACGTAATATACTTAAAAATATGCTCTAATGTCTGCGTGAAAAGTGTCTCTGGAAAACGTCCTGCTGGATGTTCGAGAGCTGGGGAAAGGCATGGACCTCATCCGGAGAGAGTGCAGTCTCCACGACCACTCAGTCCTGAAAGGTTTTGTCCAGGGTAGTGACTCACAGCTGGACAAGCTACAGAAGGACGCCAAGATGGCAGAGGTATCCCACAATGTCTTCACCTCCAAAACCTCAAATTATCCACTGGAACAAATGAAAATGAAACCTTTCATTCATCTCACTGACATCTGATGCGCAGCCACTCACGACTCCTAACTCGACAGTGTTTACAAACATTCTCTTTCCCAATTCTAGGAAGCCTTTAACAGTGTGGTGAGCTACTTTGGAGAAAGTGGCAAGACGGCTCCACCCTCCGTGTTCTTCCCTGTGTTTGTGCGCTTCATCAAGGCCTACAAGGTGAGGACACCAAGCAGAAGCTACATCTTTGTAGCTTTCCTAACTTTCTCAGCTGGTCATTTGGGAAGTTCCCTGGTTTGCTGTCAGTCCTGCTGAGAGCAGAGCAGGGCAGAGCTTTGGCTGCTTTTGTGGCACAGGACGTGGCGTATAGTCCCAGGCCAAATAACAGGAAAGGCCAGCTGGGTCTGACTTTAGAAGCTGCAGCTGTGGTGTTTAGACTGGTTCTCCCCTCTATCCCTCCCTCCCCTTTACCTCCGGACAGCCTCGCCCTGCCCCAACACACAGCACGCTTCCTGAGATTGTTCTCCGTCTAGATTTATGGGATCTGCTCAAGGAAATGTGCAACACAAGGATTTCTGGACTCGTGTGTCTGTTTGAGTGTGTCCATGTCCTTTAAAGGAATTGTTTAACAAACACTTGTTGCCTCGAGTAATAGAATATAGTTTTCTACAGTTTTTAAGGCCTCTTATTGCCAGACATAGAAGCTTTAATTTAACTTAAGTGACAGCATAAGCCAAAATAAACAGAACAGCCAGGAGTTGCCATAAAGCCACAATACTAAACAAACTAACGAGAAAGAGAAGGTTACAATTTCAAACCCAAACTTCAAATTAACACGAGAAAATCTGGAGGAAAATGGGCTGAAAATGTTCTGTGTCCCGTAGAGCTTACTGTCAGTCAGTTAAAGACTTTAAAGAAGAAAGAGTGTCTTTAAATAATTTGTTGCTAACTGTGAAATCACCAGCTTTTTCTTGGTGGCCTAGAAACAACTTATCCCTGAGGTTATTTGTGTTCTTGGAGAGAGTTTGAAGCTACTATTGTTTCTGTCATCCACAGCATATCAGCTCAAATTACGTGGTTTAAAGAAACAAAACACATCGTCAGATTTTGTTCATTTTGATTCAAGTCAGGGTAGCTGTTCCCTTGTTTTTAATATTTATACCCAGCTTAGCTAATTTATAATTATCTAAAGTGTCATATTTACCATACTTATTGATTCCTTTGTCTATCTTTCTCTGTGCGTGGTCCTGGTCAGGTTTAGTAAAGTGTGGCTTTCCTGTTTATGCCCAGCTTTTCAACTGTTTTTTCTTTCCTTCACATGACCACACAAAAGCACGTTGACCGGGGTTTCTTTCCACTGCAG
>VOQK01008702.1:3725-18563 GCA_015052645.1 Benitochromis conjunctus | reverse complement strand
GCTCCTTTTCATAGTCAATAGAGAGGCCTGAAAGCAAGTAAAAATCATGCTGTTATTTATGTATAGCATATGTGCTGCACTAATATGTTTGTTCTGGGCTTTTACTCTCTAGAGAATCTGTATTATTTTCTGAGATAGGGGTACATCTGCTCACCTACTGGTCCTTTCTGGTTGGTGAAAAGTGTGGTGCGGTTGCTGCCATCCATGTTAGCCATGCTTATACTGTCACCATCAGTCCAGTAAAGCTTCCTGTGAAGGGTGTGAATATTATGAAATGTGGAGAGAGGCAAGGAGAATACAGTACCAAACAAGGAGAAAGTAGGTCAAAGATTAAGAATAAACTAGAAGGGAATTTAAAAAAAATAACTAAGAAGTAAACAACGAAAGAAAAACCATTCAATCTTTGTCTTCAAAGTCAAAGGAAACCCAAGTGAGTAATATTATAATAAATAACTCACATATTAAACTGAATGCAGACATATTAAGTGCAGGGAACACTCACCCAAGCAGAGGGTGTACCACTAGACAGTGGGGCTTGTCCAATCCCTGGATGACAGCATTCTTGAAAGATCCATCCAGTCTGGCCACATTGATCTGCTTCTTATTGGCATCATAGCTGGTCCAGAAGAGGTTTCGGGACACCCAGTCTACCGCCAGGCCGTGGGCATTAGGAAGGTCTGCCGAATTTCAGAAGCAAAATGAAGCTTTGCAGATTTTCAGAGCATTCAGCGTGTTATTTATCTTCCCAAACCCTCCTATTATACTTTACAGCAAATATTAAATTATGAGCCTTATTTTTTGTTTTTTTTAAAAGAAGTAAATAAATAATTCCTCAGACTGTTCTTACCAGCAGAGACCACAGTCTCCACCCCTGTGCCATTGATGAAAGCTCTCTTGATGGTCTGTGTTCGAACATCTGACCAGTAGATACGATGCTCCACAGCATCATAATCCACCACTGTCACATTGTCTATATCCGGCACGGTGAAGGAGATTATGTAGTTATAGTAGGGGTTGTCGATGTCAACACCTCGGATCTCGATCTGACGAGCGTAAAGAAGGAACTTGCGAGACTCTGGAAAACGGAAACAAACACAGGATGAGATAAGGCCTTTTACTCAATCTACTAAAGCTAGTTACCTAAGCAGAAATAGAAGTCTAGAAAGAGAGAAATAAAATCCATATTTCAGGCTGTTTTTAACGTGTACAATTCAATATGAATTCACTGAATTAGAAAGTTTGGTCAAAAACTTATTTTAATCGGTTCAAAGTGAAATATAAGTGCTTAATTCAAGTTCTCGTGTTAATGTGAATCCAGTTATCTTTACATCTACATGGCTCGTGTTTGGATCATTTTTGGAGAAATGCTGAAATATAGGGCAATGAGAATGAGAGCATCTGCACACATGTACAAAAATTCCCCACAGCTGCCCTTCGAAACCATCATGAAACCCACTCGTGAAATCAAACTGCAACGAATGCAGACTTCCCTTCATCTTTAGTGACAGGATTTTATATGAAATTAAATGGAAATGAAAGCTAAGAAGGCAATATGGAGCAAACGGAGGCGATGTAATCAGATCGGAAAAGATGTCCTCTGTTCAGAGGCACGGCTCACTGTAGCAGTCAAAACAATTGTAGGAAAAGATTCCTGCAAACAAAGCCCCTCTCTTCTCCCTCCTTGATGAAATGGATTATATGTGACAGCACCGTCTGTATATTCTCCATCACAGCGGATTTGTAAAAGTAAGGGGAAAAAGAATGTGGGTGATGTGCGTTTTTATGCTTTGAAGCAACGGGTCTATCCCTACCTTTGCACGTGTACTTGTCGGGCTGCAGCTTCATGAGGTGAGGGCAGGCACAGGAGAAGGTCTGGTTAAAGTTGATGAGACACAAGTGGGAGCAAAGGGGTTTACCGTCAGTATTGGCACATGGGTTGGGGGCTGAAAGGAAAAAAAGGAAAAACATTAATTAGGGTGTTTCAAAAAATAAGAGAGACACAAAAATGCAGATGAGATGTATTTTGTGAGAAACACGGAGAGGAGAGAAGATTTCAGTGAATATAATACTAATAATTCTGCATTGTAGCATTACACTGAGACATGCTGGAGCCTGCTTCTGTCAGAGGAATTAAAGTAACCTTTTACTCTCCATTTATTGGCCTTTACGGTAATTAAGTAGAGAAAAAAAAAGACTATGTGACTATAACAAACGTATAGATTCATTACAATGTACATCATTCAACTTGTGTAGGACATGAAGTTAGATGCATGGAGACTGTAACAGTGTAACAGTGAGATTGTGGGTTAGAATGCACAGCTGCAGCTCGTCCACTATTTATAAGCTACTTCGTCTTGACAGGATTATGATAACAGCTGGAAAACTCATTGTACAAACAAGGCTTCTTCTGCTACAACTCAGCTACACATTCTTCTGCGTTGGAATTCCAGATATTTTGTTTTCCGTATTTTACTTCCATCTAATCCCTTTGGTTTTAGTTTAGTTTTTTTCCACCCGTAATAGCAACGCAGGTATGGTCAGATTGCCATTTCATGCTGCATTCGTAATAGTCGTTTCAGTCACATAGGTAGTAGCAGCAGTCATACTGTGACATGGTCATCCTAAATTCTCGGCTCAGGCTGTAATTAGTCATAAGACAATTACAAATTGCTAACTGTGAGCTTTAGGACCAGTGGTATGAGCAATACTGCTCACCACAGTTATTTTACACGGGCCATTATTTATCAAGGACAGCCTAAACAGACACAGTTTAAGACACTGGAAACACCCCCGACCCCTCTAAGGGCCAAGAGCTGTATGTATTGACACATAGCGGTGTATAAATGTGTGTGTGAAAGGGTAAAGGTGGCCCGAAGTACTTTCCTATTTCCATTTACTTTGTCTCCCAGATCTGTCAACCCAGCTTGTCGCCTCGTCACTGTCATAGTTATTGGTTGCAACTGTCAATCAACAGTTGTGTGAGATCTCTCTTTCCCTGTCACCAATTACAGACCCGGTGCCTCTCTACTGCCCACACACCCTTGGGATCCCATAACCACTGGCAACTAAACAAGGTGACAGTGTGACATGGTCAAAACGCTCAAAAACAACGCCGACAACCCTTTTGTAATCTTGTCAATCATGTGTGTCTGTGCGATCAGATCAACATATGACATTTAAGTTGCAGGGGGAGGATTTTATTTCCTACCCGGGCCGTGGGAAATGCCAAACAGCGAGGTGACTTTTTGATCAACAAGGCAAAAGCGGGAGGTGTCCAAATTGCTCACAGTGTGAGGAGACAAGAAGCCTTGCAGCTCTAAAAGGTCAGCTGTCTTTGGGGAACAGGAGCCATGAATAGCATGGTGGGCAATGAACTGTGAGCTCGGCACCCTTCTCCTTTGAGTTACAGGCTAAAAACATTCAGCCATGCAGACAAGCAGGGGTAAATGTGTGACACGGCCGCTCTCTCCCTCTGCGAGCATGTGTTTCTCTGTGAATGTCTATGCCTCTTTATCTGCTGTGCTACATACCCTGGGGTTGTCTGGATGGGTGATAGACCTGCAAGTCAAAGGGCTGCGTGTTGGTGCGCTGCACCACAGTAACGTTGTGTCCTGTCCATTTATTGGCTTTGGCCAGAGTGTTAGTCCTCCAGTCAGTCCAGTAGACCTCGCCTCCGTACATAGTGACAGCAAAGGGGTGGGACAAATACTCATGACCCCGCAACACTTCAATCAGCCCCGAGCCATCGTACATTGCTGAGTAGATAGCATCCGACCTGGAGAAACAACAGAGAGATGTATAGTATGTAAGAGCAGCGACATATCAGGCTAAGTATGTGCATTTTACTCTTTTATCTGCTCTTTATATGTAGTTTGTTGTGAGCAAAGAACAGAAAAACTGGTGTAGCAGCCAGAGATGAAGAAAACTGAGCAAGTGGGTGATGGAATAAGCAAGTGGGTAGATGCGGTGCAACGTGAGCTGTATATTTAGAATCTAGTGGCAGATGCTACCTGGCATCAATCCAGACAATGCGTCTTTCCATGTAGTCCACAGTGAGTCCGTTGGGCCAACCACCACTGCCGGTCTCCCTGTGGATGGTGCGTCTGCCTTCACCGCTCATAGATGCTGCCTCAATTCTGGGCAGACTTGCATCCCAGTCAGTCCAAAACAGGATACTGGCAACAGAAAATGATCGACATGAGGTGGGATTTCACAGACGTGTACAGCATCATTGTATGAGAACTGATTAATGAAAGACACAGTAGAATGAATATATCCATCAGATATCCATCCAAGTTTGGAATCCATCTATATATGGTTCTTACCCATCTCGAGGGTCTAGGGCGATGGCTCGGGGATGCTCTACTTCGCCGGCTAGCAGGGTCGTTCTCATGGTCCCATCCAGTTTGGCCACCTCAATCTGGTCCAGATTGCTCTCCACCCAGTAGATGTTTCCTGCTATCCAATCCACAGCTAGGCCTTCTGGAGTAGCCAACCCATACTGGATCACCACCTCAAAACTGGTCAGGGCTGACCGGAGCAGAGAAAATCCATAAAGAGAATTTGAAAATGCTTTTTTAAAAAAAAAAAAAGCTACACATCAAACATGACAATTTTATAGCGTGTGAGGGTTTTAATGTTAGTAAAGGTTTTAAGAATGGGGGGAAAAAAAGCATGGTTTGTGTTACTTTGATTAAAAGAGAGAAAATCTCAGGATGACACATTCATCACAAAAAAACCCCCGAAAAAACAAAACAAACTCCTACTGTGTAGGGATCCATCTGCAAAGGGCAAGGAGAGCTGCTTTAAATAGCATCATCTCCCCAACCCCATTACCCCACACCTAAGAAAACACACAAGACCTCCCTCACTTTTTAAAATTTCTTTTATTTCCCCACACTTAGTTTGTGCTTGAGCACGAACTAAGTGCAAAAACACAACTTGTGATCAATCTTTGGCTCAGGGTTAAAGCACAGATTTCTTCATAATGCCTTCCAGTAGTATTTAGAGCGAGACAGGTATGTCTTTGCAGTTTGCTTAAAAGAACAGTGAAGTGATATCTGCCTTTATGTGTGTTTCTGTGAGCTAGGGTTCCTTTATTAAGGCGCTGGCACTACCCAGTTTATGCCCACTTCTTTGGAGCTGCTGAAATGACCTGCTTAACAAGCAGCAGGAGGTGATCTATGAGCTGGTCACAATGTTCCTGCTCAGGAACCTTGTTTTAATGTTAAACTTGGAGGGCTGGGAACTGGAACAGCAGTGTGTTGTGCCTCCTACGCTACATCAGTGTTTTGGCTGCAGTCAGGCACAGAAAGTACTGAGACAAATAGGAAGAGACAAAGCCTTCCGTGTGCCCCCTTAGTGCTGTGCTGAGAATGCAATTTGATTGGCGAGCAGACCTGGGTTTTTTGGAGCACGAAAGGCTGACCATGACCCGCGGGATTTATTCAGGGTCACAGACCACCACTGCTGACCACAGCCTCTTTTAAAAAACAATTGGCTCTGAGAAATTAGAGCGTATTTGCTCAGCGGAAGTTAATTTCCACGAAATGGCTCAGTCAAAAGCATGATTTGTTTATGCAATCACCAACTTGCAAGATTTTTATTTTACTTTTACAGAAAAATGAAAAGATATAAACTCAGACTGTCCAAAGCAAAAATGCACACAACAAGCTGCCTCACCTCCATTTTCAGACAGTTTCCCACGATAGATCTTGTCCTCCACAACATCAGTCCAATACAGGGTGCTCTGGTTGAGATGGAAGTCTAAAGCAATGGTGTTTCTAAGGCCTGGTACAAGCACACTGAACTCTCCTTTATGAAGGTCAATCCTTCTGATCTCATGGCGATTGGAGAAGATGATGAAAGGCTTGAAGAGATCTGAAGGAGAAAAGAAATCCCACTCAGCAAAGTGTCCTAATACAGAAAAACCAAATCCCAAATTCACAAAAACCCCATGTTGTCATGGATCAAATCCTATCACATCTCACCTATATGCTCCATATAACATCTATAATAATAAATAGGTCAAAATGCTTGCTGCTCAGCCTTTTGAAGAAACATTATTAGTGGAGTAAATCCTGTAACAGTGTAAAGCAGCATCAGTTCTGCAAATCTTCTTCATCTTAAAGTGAAAAAAAAAATCTCTGCATGCAAAAGTCTCTGGGGGGGTTTTTTGTTGTTGTTTTTTTACCAGTGCTTTTGCAGCTCTCCATGTCAGACTCCAGCTCCCAGCCCTCGTAGCAGGAGCACTTGACGCTAGATTTCTCCTGTTCGCACTTCTGGCTACACTTGAGATGTTTGGCGCAAAAGCTCTGGATCTGGCAGGTCTTGTTGTCAGCTCCTAGCTCCATGCCCAGGGGACAAGAACACATGAAGCCTTCCCCGGGAATAATGCTGCAGTTGTGACTACAACCCCCATTGTCCACTGAACACAAGTCTGCAGGCAGGAAACACAATGAAAGGGTTGGAGTTTATCCAGAAAGGTGTTTTGAATGTTAAATTGTAAGTTAAATCACAACATAACACTGAACAGATGTTTTTCCAGAATATTCTTACCACAAAGTTTCTCATCGGAACCATCCGGACAATCATCTGTGCCGTCACACAGCTTCTCGGGAGGCAGACAGATGGAGTCGTTGGTAGCGCACACGTGGTGAGACAACTTGCACACCAATGTCTCGCAGTTGTCCTCATCTGAGTTGTCCTCACAGTCACTGTCACCGTCACACACCCAGGCTTTGCTGATGCAGCGAGCTGAAAAAGACCACAAAAATACCAGTTATTAGTCTGTGTCATTAAGTTAGCCCAACCTTCAAAAATACATTTTGGTCAATGCCGCTTCAGCACCGTGTGTGCAGAATGATGATCTTCTTTTAAAATTGTACATTATGTTTGAGCACAGTTAAATCTCTATATCTGGAAGCCATATCTGTGACGTCGCAGCTGCATTGACAGCTAATCTTGGTCTAACTTGCAACTTGTCCACAAAGTAAAGAGAAGTCTTTTAGATATTTAGGACAAATCTTATATGGAGCAGTAGCAGTTTTGAAATTTAAAAAAGGGTTAATAAATCCTGTGTTTATAATTCAGTTTAAAAAATTTTGTAGGAAAATCTAAAAACCAATTATGATTGAAAACGCTGCTATTTTACATCATTGCACAAGTCTGGAGGAAATCTCTACTACATTCCTAGAGCCTGGGTTAAATACAGTTTATGACTTAGTCACACCAGCATTTATAGTGACACACGCACAAAAAGCAAAAAACAACAACAGTGCTTTCCAAGTTACAAAAACTTTTACCATCTACTTTTATGTAATCCTGCTCACAAAATGAAAACCAGCGGAAACAGTCAAACATTATCCACGACAGTCAGTATATCACGATGAGTAAGATTTTCCACTTCCTCTTCCTGCTGTGAAAAAGCATTTCATTGCTTTCTTGTGGCACAAAATAAATCATTGCATCTTTAATTCATACTGTCCAAAAAGTTCACCCTTAACTAGAATCTGGCACAATCCTTACCAGAGTCCCTGCAGCTGAACTTGACTGCAGGGTCACAAGTGTGGGTGACGCCCTCGCAGTTGCTCTCATCGCTCAGGTCCATACAGTCTGTGTCGCCATCGCAACGCCAGCGCATGGGAATGCACAGGCCGTCCATGCGACACTGGAACTCGTCTACATGGCAGCCACCTGGAGGTCGGGTTGCTAGAGATAGCAGCAAAACAAAATGTCATAGTTAGCCAGCAAAAATGATGGTGTGTGCAGAGAAGCAATCAAACACGAACAAAACTGAAATCACAGCTCGTGGTTACAAAGACCACACAAACAGATGTCCAAAAAACAAAAACAAAAAAATTGAGATGACAAAGAATAGGCCATTACAGACATTAGTTATTGTGTAGGTATCCTGGGATGCTGGGGTGACAACCTGACTCTGAGCCAACCCAAATAAGAATAACACACATGGCTCACTGACTGGTGTCGCGAGCAGATTACATGCACCGCTGTGGAAACGGCACAGTGACATCTCCTTATGACAAGGGAAGGTAAGTGTTCGGCACAGCTAAATAAAACCGGACTCCTCGCGGCACAGGACCATAATATACAATAGGGAAAAGTGATGAAACTGTTTTATTTTATTTCACTTAATAACTTCCAGATGGCAGCCAAGAGAACTCACAAACACACGCAGCCGGGCACACACACAACAGAGCACAGGCTGCTCATTAGACCAGCAGGTCACGCTGGGCCCGGATTTTGCATGCTGGGACTTAACAGCATTTCGGCATGGATCAAACGGTACATACAACATCGGACACTCGCAGTTCACAGGAGCTTCTAGGCAGACCAAGGCTAAGGAAAATGTGCAACACTGAGATGTGACGTCATCTCAGACAGTTCACATGAAAAAGCAGCACACCCTGAGGAAACGCTCCAAACATGTAAATTCATATCGCTACAACACAGTCAAAACATCTGTGCTAGTTGCACGACACCATGAAAGAGTTTTGAGATTTTGTTATCCAACCACAAAACATAGCAACAGAAATGGATAAGAGGAAGCTAGAGGGCATGCAGGGGCATGTAGAGTATAGGAAGTGGGAGAAGCGAAACACTGCCTTTGTGACATTGCAACAACCCCTTTATGAGTGCAAATAGCAACCTGTAAACATAACGATAGCATCTTTGATAAATGACAATGGGAACTTGACTCAGCTGCAAGACAAACACAATTTCCATCTACAAACACTTGCGGAGAGCAGACGTTACCATAACAAAAACAATTTAGAGCAGGGCTATTTCAGTTTGAGCTAAATTACCTTGGTTGGTACAGTTGGCATGAGTCTCGTCACTGTAGTCTCCACAATCATTGTCGCCGTCGCAAGTCCAGTATTCTGGGATGCAGCGGCCGCTGTTACATTTGAACTGGACGCTGGAACAAGAATGGCTGCATCCTGCTTCGTCGCTGCTATCTCCACAGTCATTGTCTGTACATCAGCGCACACGCAAGATTTTTACATTCACTTCTTGGATTGGATTCTAAAGTACAGTGTGACAGACGGGGAAGGGAGGGATGATACTCACCGTTGTCACAGCGCCAATTGATATTGATGCAGCGGCCATTGGCGCAGGTGAACTGGGTGAGAGGGAAGCAGGTTGGATACGCTGTGGAAAGGGAGCAAAAGAGGAGTGCGTTTAAAAAATATTCATAGAGAAAAATGTGATATTCATGCAACAGCAACAAAATGAAAGAGCAATAAAGACTCACCACAGGAATCTGGTTCATCTGAGCGATCTCCACAGTCATCGTCAAGGTCGCACGTCCAGGAGATGGGGATGCAGCGCCCACTGGCACAAGGGTATTGGTTGGGTGGGCATGTGCGAGCTGAAAGGGGAAATGATACATTTTTTCTCTTCTTATTTTATAGGCTCTGTGCTGTTACAGACCTAAAACAATGTTAAATCGCCTTAAAAGGTACTTACAGTCGCTTTCAATCTATCTGACATCTAAGATTTATACATCTTCCTGAACTCTTTGTAGATTGTTGCTGGCATCTGCTGCATGACTAAATGAAAACTAACAGATCACTTTGCATCGCTTTACTCTTACATGCTTCCTCCAATTAAAACAGAGGCATCCTCTGATGGCTGCATTACTCTTTTTCCATGTTAACACAGCTATATGGTCTGAAATGTACTCTCTCTCTCCCTCTCTCTGTGCTCTCCAAACAAGATGTAACTCAGCTTGTGTATACCAGAGCAGGTGGTGTTCGATTCATCCTCATCGTTTCCACAGTCATTGTCACCATCACACAGCCATCGCAGGGGGATGCAGCGATTGTTTTGGCACTTAAATCGCTCGGCTGAGCAGGTGTGCTGGTCTGAGGGAAGAAACGGAAAAGAACAAAATCTTAGAAAACGGTTCAAAGTTGGTGTGTGTTTGATAAACTCTAATCAGTCCTCCAAGCCTTTTAAGTTTGTGTCTGTTGATAAAGCAAATGAAGAACATCCGAGACAAGCGTGACTGTTCGCTTTTCGGTATCGACTCATGATGACAAAGTTAGTCAGTGAAATTGCGGCCACGTAAACGGCGCATGGAAAGAGACAGATCTTGGAAACTTTAGTTTGCCCTCTGTCGGGTCGCGTTAGCTAAGACCCTTAAACACCTTTTTGTTTATCTGTGTGTTGCTGTGTAACCATGACAATGATGCGGCACACTTACAGCAGAGCTCAGGGGCTTCATCGCTGTTGTCCAGACAATCGTTGTCCCCGTCACACTTCCAGCGCTCTTGGATGCAGCGGTTGTTCTTGCAGGCAAACTCCCCAGGCTGGCACTGGGGCGGGGGCACGTAGGAGGGGTTGGCTAGAATGGAGATCGGGGGTAGGAGCAGGAACAGATGAGCCATTGAGACAAGAAGCGAGCATCTGAACAAAAGCGTTGGCTTTTGTTAGTCGGCTCTTAAAGTTACAAAAATATTGACGGAGCTTAGTCAGGATTTCTGCACAGATTTGGAAACACTAACATTTAAAATATCTTGCAAATTGACAGCAAAATGTGGATTTTGTTTTTAACTCATTGCCTGTCCCGCCAAGTAATATCATCTTCTACTGGTAAAACAGGTAGGTACCTCTGCAAGTGACATTATCGCCATCAAGGATCTGATCATCAGCACAGCCACAGGATCTGCCATTAGGAATGGCGAGGCACAGACTGCTACAGCCGCCATTGTTAACTCGACACGCGTTGGTTCCTACACAAAGCCGAAGCAGGAAGAGAGGCAAAACAGTGTCACGTCATCTTATATTTAATAGGAAAAGGAAAAAACAAATGAGTAGGAGGACATACCTTGCTGCTGGTGTGCATCATACACTCTGATCTCAAATATGGGCGGCCTCTCATTGCGGAGTAGAGTGACCGTTTTAGTGACTTGGTCCAGTTTGTAGATGCTGCCACCACGGTACTCGTTCCAAAACAGAAATTGTTTGTAGTGGCATAAGCCAAAGGCATGGTTAAGCTCCTGCCCCTCATACACCACCTGTTAAATCGAGAAGAATCCCATCTCAAATTCTAGTAGGACGAAATTGTAATCAGACAACAAATACGGCATATTCCCAGTTTTACCAACCTTTCGCTCAGTAGTGTTTAGGTAAACCATCTCAATGCGGTCGTAGTAAGCATCCACCCAGTACAGGATTCCCTGGGGAATGTCCAGACTCAACCCGTTGGGCCACAGGACTGTTTTGCTAGTGAGGAACACTTGGTGATGTGAACCATCCATCCAAGCTTTCTTGATCTTGCCTCTGTTGCTCTCTGTGGGGTCCTCCTCCCAGTCAGTCCAGTACATCCATCTGGGAGACAAGGCGAGGTATTACCACATTCAAAAGGTGAGACATTTCTGGATCTGAACTGCAGAACCTCTTAAATCTTTAAGCTGTGATGCTCTTTGATGCAACATCCCACAACAAAACAAATGAGAGAGTATCCAAAAGAAAAAAAAAATCTCTTGAAAACTTGCCAGCTCCTACACACATAAATGTGACCAGCAAGTCAAACAAAAATCTACAGTGTAAGCAGCCCACACAACTGCAAGTCACTCAAAACATACTTACTTTCTCTCAACTGAATGCTGATGGAAAGAACATTCATTAAGTTAACAGCACCCTCCCCAGTAAAGTCTCACCCGTGCTGGGGATCCACAACAATGGCTCTAGGGTGGCTCATCTTGCCCTCAATGAGAATCTTGCGGGTCCGTGAAGCCTTCTCCAGCCTGGCAACGCTGATAGTCTTCTTTGGCCCATCATCTGTCCAGTACAGATTATTTCCCATCCAGTCTACTGCTATTCCCTCTACCGTGTGGATACCTGAGATAAGCAAAGGTAGTCAGTGTGGGAAAAGGAGCTACTGGCTGTCCAACCCAACAGAATAAAAAGAATTTGAAATAAGCTGACTTCATTATTGTTTTATCCCCAAATTCTTTTTAGTAGCCTGAATTTTCAGTCTTTACCATCCTTCAGTATGATGTCTCTATCTGTGCCATCTATCTTCTGCCGACCAATGATGTAGCTTGTGGCATCAGCAAAGTATATGAATTCACTGGCAGCGTGGAAATCCAATGCTCGGGGGTTCATCAGGTTCTCGATCGGAATCATGTACTCATCGGGCACTTTAGCATTCATGTCCATGCCTCTGATGACTCCAGGACGACCCTTGCCGTACACCAAGAACAACTCGTGGTCCGGTTCTGCAGAGAAGCATCGTAAATGAACAATGATTCTGTCGCAGATTTTCAAACCACTATTACTTAATTCCCATCTCCCATCACCAAGTCAAAACTAATAGAAAGGTATTCATCTCTGTCAAATCGATTTTTTCACTCACTCTTGCAGGATTTGCCATCGCTGCCAAGGCTGAAGCCTGAGCGACAGCGGCAGGTTCGGGTCTTGTGGCTGTTGCTCAGCAGACATATATCAGAGCAGCCCCCAGCCTTTCCAAACTGATCCAAAGCACACGCGTGACTACGCACTGAGCGGAGAAACAAGCGCACAACAGTTACGTAATGATTTGCCTTGAAAAATACACTTGACTGGCAGTAAGTGTGATTTGTGGATGCGGATGGTCTCAGTGCACACCTTGAGGTTGGCGTCTCTGATGGTACACGTGCAGCGCGGCTCCCCGATCTAACCTGGCCACCACCTGGAAGTCGGAGCTGTTGAAACGGTTTACTCGAATCACGCTGGTTTTGGAGTTGAGGTTGCCTTCGTCCGAGTTTGTTGCATAGAGATAGTTCTCAAATACGGTCAGCCCATACAGATGCTCGATCTGAAATAAGATAAAGGAGAAAAACATGGAGGGGGGGGAAAAAAAGGGATGTTGCATGTTAGACATATCTCTGCATTCTTAGCAAAAGGGTTTGCTCAAGGTGGCTGACTAATAGTTTGGGAGATATCGTTTGTGTACATAACTTTATCTTGAACACTGTCCTGCAAATCCAGCCTAATTAAACTTGTTTATTGTGTAACTGATCGGTCTAAATTATGGAGTTTAAGAATGTGAAGAATCTCTGCAAGACAGAGAAAACTAGAGAAACACAGATAGACAGACAGACAGAGAGAGAGAGATAAAGAGCGAGTGTCTGGGTAAACTTGGCACAGGGCAGCACAAAGGCTCCACTCCCCATCTGCTGTAAAGGAGAGAGGGGTCTTACTTCTATAAGGGTCTATTCTGTGCAGCTCTCCTCTACTGTCAGAAAGATGTATGGGCTGAGATCATATTACCTCCCTCCACCTCTCACACAAACACACGCCACCACCACAGTCCTGATTTCATTAAGATCATTACTTCCCTATAAGTTTGAGCCAAGCTCCACTAGGGCTAGACTAATATGTTTAGCGAGGCACTAGCCAGGAAAATCACACACTCTTTAAGTAATATCAATCAAGGCAATAAAAGGGACTTATCCCCAGGAGAGGCATGCACTCTTTGCCTGGATACACAGGAGACAACTGGAAAAGAGCCCCGTCTCCAAACATGCGATTAAACCAGAGATATGGAAAACAGATGTTTTGTGAGTACTACACAGGAGTGATAAGATGCATGTACAAGCCTTTATTCTTGAGTGCGTTTGCATGCGATTAGGTGTATTTCTTATGGTTAGACTGATCCACACATCCTCAAATCCTCACCATCAGACCCTGGATGATGGTGTGCCGATTCTTGCCCTCATAGTCCACCACTTCGATGTAATCCAGGTAGGCGTCAGCCCAGTACACCAACCTGTTCACCAGGTCCAAAGTGATACCGTGGGGGAAGACAATCTTACTATCTACCAGCTTAGTGCGGTTTTGCCCATCCATGTCACAACGCTCCACCCTCGGTGTAGACCCATAATCTGTGAAGAACACTTTTCTGTAGCAGGAGGAAGAGGACAGATTTAAATTACAGAAGGTTTTACAGAAAAGGAAATGGACTAGATACATTTAGTTGACCACAACTAAGAAAACTGTATTAGACATTGGAATTAAGTAAAATTATTTAAAGACATTCGCAAAAAAGAGAAATGATACTTTTATAAGGAACTACACCAGATAACAGATTGCCAGTATCAGGAACCTGAAACAACCAACATGGAAGTATTTATGTCAGAAAGAAGGATCCCGTCTAGGTCTCTGTCTTGAGAAAGTGCCTTGATTTTCGCCTGCCTGCTTGGTCAGCATGTCGCCTGATCATAAGACAGCATTTTCCTGTTGAGCAGTGCTAAAACAGGACTGAGGGCAATCTAAAGTCAAGGAGCCTGGAGGCAAATACAGACCCCATCGCTGGGTCGAGGGCGATGCCTTTAGGGTTGTATAGCTCTTGGTCCAGCAGGGTCACACAAGTCTTGCCGTTCTTGTTGCAGACAAAGACCCGGTCGTCCACGTCGTCCACAAAGTAGAAGTTTCCAGTCAGCCAGTCTATAGCCATCTGCTCCACATCTGATGGACGCAGAGGCAAAACAATAAAAAAAAAAAGAAAGAAAAAAGACAGGGTTGTGGGAGTACAGTCATATAACTCTTAGTCATATTCCAGAATAAGTCCAAATACTCTCAATTTTATGATACCATGAACCTTCCCAAAAATACCTGCTATCTTGACACAAAGAAAATAGCAGCAATGAAATAATGTTAGGTATTGTGTAATCTTGCAGGTTGTCCATTACAAACATTCCACTTGTGTTTGATTAAGGCATGCACAGCGCGGGGAAGGAAAGGAAAGGGAAAAGGTGTTGTGTTAAGAGTGAGAGGGGAAGTCCAGCACTTTCTAAACTTTACTTTTTTACATTTTTAAGTATTAAC
>VOQK01008700.1:0-11985 GCA_015052645.1 Benitochromis conjunctus | reverse complement strand
ATATAGTTGATTGGAATAAAAAGAAACTATTCGTGTTTTCTTAAGGAAATAAACAGATGTGTCGTGGAAATAATCAAGCCAAAAACAGAAGTAATGCACACCAACAAAGAACAGGGACTCTTAAACATAAACGCTCAAATGAGGCGTCCTTGAACAAGCCACTCACTTCACAAATTGCGGACCATGCTTGAGAGAGAACAACTCCAGTGACAGTGATGTGCAAACAAGAATTGCTAAAGCACCAAGCACTTTTCCCGAGGTCGCCTACCAAAGTGTTGGATCGTGGACATTTTGTCTGGTTTATCCTCACCTCTTCAAACTTCATAAAGACTTGCAAAAAAACTTCTAACTTGGAGACCCTACAGTATGTCTGAATGAAAACGAATGTCTATAAAAAACATGTAAAACACAAAAGCAACCCGATATTGCACACATCCTAATTAAGCATCTTTTATTCATATTAGTGAGTCACGCCAGTTCAGTTCAAAAATATTGGGGGGACATTTTTTTAACATTTAAATGTTATTCACATTTAAAGTGTGAAAAAAGTGTGAAAGGGTGCGACCTCTCTTTGCCAACTAAGCTAAACTGCCACTCTTTATCAGTCCTTAAAATATAAAAAAGGAATAGAAACCTTGCAAAAAGCTCTAATCATTACTCAAATGAATTCAGAGGAGACTCTCGGCTAAAGATCAATTGACTGTGTGTGTGTTTGCATGTAGCCGAGTATGAACAGGTGCAGGGGTTTCACTGGGGTGGACGGCCCTCACTCAGGCCACAGGGAGAAAGACGTCAAGGGCATTGTTACTGCAGGAAGGGACAACCTTTCATTTACTTCTTTGCTTCTCCCTCCCTTACCTGATTAAAAGATCGCACAGCCAATCAGAGAAATGACTTTACAGATGGAAATCATGATAACAAAGGAAAGTGAGGAACTCTGTCAAGCAAATGTTATTAGGTGCTGCACTTGTTCATCAGCTACAAAATCAAATAAAAGAAACATCTCCTACGCTTTTACGCTTCCTGCGGCAATTGATTACACCGATAAATACCTAACGTAGGAGCAAAATCTGAGAAATCACAAGGACAGGCGCATTAAAGTGTCTGAATACTGATGTCCTGCAGTAATTTGCTATGAATTCACAGCTGAAGCCATCATTTCATAATTGCTGAGCCACTGACAGAGCTGTTTCTGCTTTCAAAAGCCATTAGCAGCTGAAGGATGAAAAGTCTAAACATGAAAATGTCAAAATCCTCCTTCAGCTAAGGAGTGGGGAAAAAAATTTACTCTCTGCCAAATATTTCTGACCCCCTGTGAAATAAACAAAACATAGTCTGAATGTCTTTTCTCTTCCAGCTGTGTCGAGCGTGTGTGAATGGCTATAGCACAAAGATGTTTGTAGAATAGCCATCAGCGTCCTTTTGTCTGAACACGGTGATCCCACATCCCCAAACCACAATTAAAATGAATGGATTGTTTAATATTCTACGGATTAAAGATGAAGGCTGCTTCGTCTTCTGAATTTTAATGTTTTCATACATGTGTTTAATCTCAGTTGTCACAGGGAGATAGAAAAAAAACCCCCTCTCTGCTCACGAATACATTCATGTATTAATTGGCGGGCTGTCAGTCACCTTCTCATCACTCTTCTACAAATTCTCTCACAGCTGCATGTACTTTACTGCAGGCTAGTCATCTTGAATGTGCTTCAGTTTTTCTTTTTCTTTTTTACCCAGAGTGCTACTTTGTTTTGACGCTAATCCGTAAACCTCTTTGCTGCTCCACTCCTTTCTTTCTTTCTCTGGATTTCTCTGCTCTCTTATCACTACCCTCGTACTTTGTAGCATAAATTATCTGAGAGTGAAAGTACAGCACTGCACTTAGGTAGTTTACTTACATGAATTTAGTTTGCTACGCCATATATTTTGGAAATAGTTATAGTAGTAGTATAGTGGTAATAATAGTAGTTATTCGGGAGTAAAAAAACAAGTATTTCTTAACCTTTTTCATTTTTGGTTTCCATAATAAAGCCTCTTCTTTCTGTCTAGTCAGAAAGTCAGATCATAAAAAGATTAGTCAAACTAGCCAGTACATTTTTGCAAAAAAGAAAGGAAAAAAGAAAGTCAAAGAAAAAGGAAAAAACTAAATGATACGATCATTTGCAATTTTTAACAATGGTGAGACCTTACCAGATGTAATGGCAGGTGCTAATGCTGAGATATTTCAGCGAAGGTGATCTCTAAAGTCTCGGACAGACGGGCCTGGAGGATGGTTATTTGACCCCTCGCAAGCACCGGTAAATGGACGGATCAATAAGTGGTCCCTGAAGTTTGCTGGCTGTTTCTGGATAAATCAGTGGTTGCCAAGTGGTTGCTGCAGTAAAAACTTTCTTACCATTGCTTTGGACACTAGCGGATTGCGCGGTCACCTAGCTTGCACAGAAGATGTCAGCTTGTCTGCAAACACTCGCTGCCTAGTGAAACTTCAAAAAAGATTCACATGATGCATACCAGAAATGGAGAACATTCACCTTCAAACTAAAAGTTATGCCACATTTCAAATGATGCAACTTTTTCTATGTTGCACTTTTTCATTCCTCTACCAATTAGTGATTAGCTTGCAAGTGTTAGCCAAAAACTAATCTTTCACCTAACATTAGCAAGCAACCTCCAGCAACCAGTTGGCAAACATTTGTTTTTTCCCTAGTTGCCAGTGATTCCCTAGGTCTGTTTTATAGGGCCTAAACTCAGTCAGGTTTATCATATTTTTTCTTATTGCCATGGTATAGTAAATAAACGACATAATCATCTGTGAGTGCAGAAGTTCTTATTAACAGTTTGTTGTCCAAGAAGCATGAATATTTGCAGTTTATTCATTAAATATGTGATAAACTTATAGTCAGTTAAGTCAAGAGCTTTTCTGCTTTAATTTTAACTTCCAGCTCCAAGTATTATACAGAATTAAATCAACACCTATAAAACAGTCAACAAAAATTCAATATGAAGCCTTCAAAGTGTGGATTTATCATAATACTGTTCTATTCGATTAGGTGCAGGTGTCCAAGCCTCTTTTATCTACTCAAGTGTCAATAAAAGCCCAAGTCCCCATCTGCAACAAAGGGACAGAGTAATTACAGGCTGGTGGTCTGTAATCACTGATGTCGACTTAATGGCCATGTGAGCGTGTGAGTGCGAATGCTAACATTTGCCCACTTAAATATGTGTTTTCCGTTTGCTAAGCTGATAAAATACAATGCAAGGTCTCACTCTGCTTTCTTCAGTGTGGCCGGTTTTGACATTTAGGTCTGTAAAAAAAATGTCAGCAGAAACATTAACACGCAGCACTGCACTGTGTGTATTCAAGGAACTGAAGTAAAGAAACGGGTCTTTGTAATTTCTTTGAGTTTATCCTGAAGAACGAGTGCTTAGCTGACTCACTGCAGATCCTGAGTAAACTCTGACTGCTTTCTGTGTGCTTATTACAGTGTTAGCTTATCACGCTGAAGGAGGCACACTCAAACGCACAAACAAATACAGGAACTCCCAAGCACCAAGTCCTTGGTAGGAAGCCACAAAGTCTTCCTTTTTTCTCCTTTTTTTGTTTTTTACAACTCTTAGCTCACAGGTCGGGGTCACCAAGAGTAACGGTGTTTAATGGGGCAGATGGTGCTACTCAAAGTTCCTCAAATTATTCTAATTCAAGGCTTATCTGAAATTGAGATGAATTTGAGAAGATTTATTAATCAACAGTTTCAGATTCTACTTTTTCACATTCTGAAGTTATTGGTAATAGGGTACATATAATACCTTTAATTACTTGACCTAGAACTAATCTAATTTTCATGGTTTCTTGTTTCTCCTAAATACAAACTTAAATAGATAACTGAATTATTATTATTGGCATTATTTCTTTTGTATTTTAGTCATTTATTCAATTTTTAAAATTTCTGAAGCCAAACATGTCCATTCCATTCTCAAACAACTCTTAAGGTTAGAGGTTTGGCCACTTGCTGTCTGATAGGCAATTATGTCAGCTAATGCGAATCGCTAAACAGAGCCTCTTGAACATGACTTAAGCATTGCGGGGTTTTGGAGCATTTTTAATTCAACTCTCGTACAAGCACTGTGGTTAACTGTACTGATTGCCAAGACTTCCCAGATGTCTGTCAGTTGCTTTTCCACTAATTAAGTAGGCCTATCTGTGTCTGGCCAACACACCCATGCATAATTTGTCTACCAAGTTTGCTAACATTAACTTATAAGTCAGCACTCCACCCTCATGTCATTTGGTCAATCCTGGCTCAAAAAAGGAGAAAGAAAAAGAGAGAAAGAGAGAGAGAGAGAAATGATGCACATAATACTCCAGGCACTGTGGCTGTCGTCATATATTTTATATATATTGTTATTGTTTTATTTTTCAGGGGTTTTTTTTTTGTCCAGACAACTTTCTATCAAATGACATTCACAATGACTTCAGTTGCACTTCATGTTTTGCTCCAAGTTGCAATCGTAATATGTCAGGATAATTATTCCATCACATTTTTATCATGACTAAGTGGACATGCTAATGTTAGCATTAGCTGCTTAAATACATATAGCCGACTGGAGCAAGGTTGTAGTTTTGTTTAAAAAAAAAAAAGAAATCAGCCAGCCATTATGCTTTTTAGCAAATGTTACTTGAACGGCTGAAAATGTTACCTTTGCTGAAGGCTGTTGGATCAATACACATTCAGTGTATTTAGAGCAGAAAGGTGTGTGGATTAAAACACAGCCAGTCATCATATTAATAAATGAAGCATAATATTAGCACTACTTTCTGGACAGCAATGGGGGTTAAGAGTAACGAGCTGCAGACATTTTGGGTTACATGAATGATGCAAGCATTAGTCACTGGACGTGCCCTTTACATGAAAAAGCCTCATCAGCAGATGTTAAGTGAGCTGCTGTGTATATGCAGAGGAAGTCCCTCTGATGGAAACATAGATTGCTAACTGAATGAATACATGCAGCTCTGTATCATGTGTCTTCCAGCTTTACTTGCTATGTTTTGATGGTGTAGTGCAGGGGTCTCCAACTCCAGGCCTCGAGGGCCGGCGTCCTGCAGGTTTTAGATAACACCCTGGGTCAGCACACCTGAACTAGCGGATTAGTTCATTAGCAGGCCTCTGGAGAACTTTGAGACTTGTTGAGGAGGTCGTTTAACCATTTAAATCAGCTGTGGTGGATCAAGGACAGATCTAAAACCTGCAGGACACCGGCCCTCGAGGCCTGGAGTTGGAGACCCCTGGTGTAGTGTAAGTCTGCCGTTGCACACAGGTGATCAAATTATTATTCTCACCTGTACAACAAGCCATACAAGACAAAATTAATTCAAATCACTTGCTTCTCTTTAGCACCCCTGGCTGTTGGTGACTTCCTGTGACCTTAAGAGGATCAGAGGAACAGATGTCAATTATTCATTATGTGTCTGTGTCACAGCATCCTCTCAGATATTGGATTAGGATTGTCTAATGCATCTGTGCAATAACCACATTTTTCCTGTTAAATGTCGCTCATTGTCTGGATTATTGGATATAAAAAACATATATTTCTCTCTGCATTTAGTTGCATGTGGCGCCGCAGCTGGGGACACACTGTTACATTTGTTTGTGTGATGCGCACCTGAAAATGCATACACACAAGGGTAACTGCAAACCGGCTGTTTCCCTGGGGACGGGCGGTGGGCAGGTGCAGTCCGTGTTCACAGGGATTCCCAGTCACTCTAGCGAAGATGTAGCCGAAGGGCTTTCCTTGCCTCCACACGGAGATACAGATGTATTATTGAAGGGAAAAGACACTTGAGGGATAGATGGATTTTTTCCCCTTTTATATGTGTAATAATAATTTCTGCAGCCCACTTCTCACTGATAAATTTCTCTTTGTCCTTGTCACCTCTATTCTTAGCCTCTTATTCCTCCCACTCGCACACGTTTAGTATTCTGTGTCTGATGCCTTAAAAACACTGCTCTTCATAGATGGAAAAATGTAAATGTATGTTAATGAAAACTTTGCTCAATTTAACAGGGACCCTAAGAATGCAGAACAAACTGAAGCATCTGTTCCCGTCCCGTTGCCTCTATAGTAACCAACTGCAAAAGATGCTGTGGATGTAACAAGAGTGTGGATTTACAGAGGCAAATAAGACATGATTTAACACATGACACATTGAGAGTAGCACAGAGTGAGCCACTGGTCATAGCTAGAAACGACATCAGTAAACTGAAGCTTTTATCAATATGAATATTTCTAGTTACAATCAATAAGCATTCATATGCTGATATTAGCTGAATGCAATATATAATCTATAAGTGGGCTTGGACGTCTGACTGTCTTCACACAGGAAAAGACTGGGTGGAAACTGTCACTCATGCTGCTCCAGATACAGCTCCAGGCTCACTCTCTTATTCCAAACAATCACAGGCTGACAATTAAATCTGTGCCTGACGTTGATGTCCCAGTGTCTAGCGTCTTTAGTATTCTTCAACTCCTCTACACGACTGAACACGTCTGCCTTTTAACACGGGGATGCATTTTCATTGCTTACAAACAGAGGTACATATAGGCTGAATGCCCCTCTGCCCTTTCACTGTGAACAGAAAAACCCACAGCTGTTCTTTCGATCAGGTTTCTCACTCTCTGAAGATGAATTTGTAGACTCATTTACATATATATAACTCTGCTGATCACAGGGACAACACACCAAAACATCAAAAAAGCAATTAAAGCGCAATGCTTTTCATCGCTTCGGTTGATGAAGAAGGCTTAGTTGTCGCACACGTAGCTATTCTGTACCTCTACCAAGTGTACACACATGCAGGCACTGCTGTCTCTTCCTTTCTTGAATTCATACAGTGGAGGATGAGGAGGAGGATAAGCCATGAGAGTTGCGACAGTACCCTCAGAAATAAGACACACAGAGAGGCACACAGAGACCAACAACAGGGTTTTTATCTACTGTCCTTGCTAATAAATCTTTAAGTCGAATGAGCTGCAGTATCTTCCCACTCCATCTCTGTGTTCAGTCTGCGATTCATTTCATTTTTTTTGTTTTTAATATGTCTCTTTTAATCTTCTGGACTTTTATTTTGTAGCTTTGTTCAAATTCATTTCATGTCAGTTTTCTATTTTTGCCTCACTCCTAGAAACAAATGATGCGGAGGTGGCGAGCATCTGTTATTTACACAATGGCCAAGATTTTGAGTGGTATACTTTAGTGATATGAAGAACACACGCATCTATGGTGAAAAGGCTAGTAACTGCTTCCAGGTTGAATTCTGCAGATTTAAGTTACATCTACATGTTCTATAATTTACCTGCTGTGGGTCAGTACCGTGCCCTGGTCTTAATGTCTTGATCTGATATGTAGAGCCTACGCTTGAAGAGAGGGACCCAGTGAGATTCACAATGAAGATGAGACGCTTGTTTGCAGATGCTGACTCAGTCAGATATGACTGTGTTTTTGTGACAGAATTGTCACTGTTGAACATGTCTGTATGTCTGATCTGTGATTAATATCTCGAAGAATGAGAGCAAAAGAATTAGCCGTGTGGCTTGGCCTAGGAATGATAGATGTAGCCATCCCGATGTTACTCATTATTTCGTGGACCACTGTTTAGGCTATCCTTAATCGAAAGCTTTGTGGCTGTTACCGTGCACGGGCTTTTAGAGACAGGAGACTAGAAGAGAGCCTGACTGCATGCTAGCTAGCATCACACACTCAGAGACCTGTTAATCATTAGTGTACACTAATTAGCACCTTATTAGTTAGTGCAAAATACAAAAAAATACCAGAATTCCCATATACGGACTTCGTATATGGGGAGTGTGGACAGTCCAAAAAGCTTGGAAAAAATGCAACTTCTTGAAGTTTTGTTTATACATAACTGTAACTGGGAAATCTTCCAAAATCCTATTAGAATTGCAAATACGGTTGTTTTCCTGTAAATCAGATATCTGTAAGTCAGAAGGAAAATGAGGTCTGCCTGTGAATGCTTTGCTTTGGTATTCCACCTCTGTGTATCAAAATCCACATCAAACATTCCTGACGTGACATTAAAGGATTTGTTGAAGTATTTCTTCTTCTGTGCACTCGTCTGAGCAGCATCTGTGAGTGGAATACCTCTGTGAGTTGATCACATTAAACAGATTAAGTCCTCATGTTCTGCCATTTAGGTTTCATCTGCTGGCTTCAATTAGAGCTCGGTCCATCAAAGAAATCCCAGGTGGGGAAATGCAAACAGGTGTGCTGAAGATGCACTTCTAGAGAGGGGGAAAAAGGAGTGGGTGAAAGGAAAAAGCTAGAACAAGGTTAAAATGAGACAGGATGGCAATTTTTATGAATGAAGGAGGTAAATGACTCTTCAAGGTCATGGACAAAACACAGCCATCTATTTGATGGGTTGATGATGCCTCTGGGTCGGCAAATGGAGCTGCAATGCCAAACCTGAGACTCGTATATGCTTTAAGATACCACCACAACAAAATCACCTGCTGCTGTGCAGTTTGACGTGAGGATGGTGAATGGATGGGACTGCAACATATGTGCTATAAAGCAAGAGAGGGAGACATATTAAAAAACATAAATCAGTCAGATTTATCCCTGATTCAGGTCTGCATTTATGGCATCGTATGCGTACTTCATGTGTGTGTGTGGGTTTGTGTCCTTGCCGCTACACATTTTTCCTTCATGACAAGTATGAGATTGAGCGCAGCAAATGAGACGGGATGTTTTTCCGTTACGTGTCTCTCCGGTGAGTGGTGCACATGCTGCTTCAGCACTGCTCCAATCAATTTGTCACTACAGTGTGAATAATCTGATTCATCTCCATAAAGAATGAATTGATTTTTTTTTCATTCTCTCTTTTTTTTCTTCTTTTTTTTGAAGTGTGACTGGTGGAAAGTGTGGCATTTATAAAATAAAAACATCTATTTTGGTGAAATAAATGCACATATTCCATTTTATTGTGCAGATTTAAAACCACAAACAGAAGAATTACAGGAGTGAACAAAAGGTTGGAGTGAATTACAGCTGGGAGCTTCGGTTGTCTTTTTTTCCCCCTGTTTGATGTTCCCTTAAAAAAGGATTCCCTTTTGTGAAGGCAGTCTCAAATCTCATCTCCCCTCTTCATGTGACAAATTGAGTGTGAAAACAGATTTAGAGGGAGCTGAAACAGCTGAGTGAGCTTATACCAACTAACTGGCTGCTCTGTGTCACTAACATTAGGACTCTTTCTCTCTCGCTCTCGCTCTCTCTCTCTCTCTCTCTCACACACACACACACACACACACACACACACACACACACCCACACACACACACACACACACACACACACACACACACACACACACACACACACACACACACACACACAGTATCTCATATAATGAACAAAGAGGCAGATGGGCAGGCCTAAATGCTCAAAATGCTGACTCATAATGTTGCATAGTGTGGTATGTGTTCCTTAAACCTGTAACATTTAAAACACAGCACTTTAAAGCCGTGCCAGATTCTCTGATATTTGGTCAGTGTCTGTCTGGAAAATGAAGATGTATAGAAAATGCTTTTTTTTCTTAGCATTAGCATACATCTAATTTAGCTCTGTGGAGATTTACCACTACAACTAGTTCTCCATATTAAATATTTTGTTTGCCATAGGTTATAAAGAAGGCATTCTGTGTTTTCATTACCTTTTCAGAGGGACATAACTGTGTTGCCAGAATATTAGGAATAGCTCTTAAAATAAAGAGTTTTCACAGAACAGCTTGGGTTAAGTTTAGGAACCTTTTGCAAACAAACTGGCATCATTATATGCTATAAATTACAACTTTTAATGACCTGTGAGCCCCATTAATCTATATTAACCTCTGATCACTGCTAACATGGGTTTGCTATAATGACTTGTCAGTTCACTATGTGTATAGTACGGTGGCCCTGAGAGGCCAAATGGACTGCAACTTCAGAAAACACCTGCAAAAAGAAAAACGCTGCAAAAAGAAAAACGCTGCAAGAAGAAAAACGCTGCAAAAAGAAAAACGCTGCAAGAAGAAAAACGCTGCAAAAAGAAAAACGCTCCAAAAAGAAAAACACCTGCAAAAAGAAAAACTCTGCAAAAAGAAAACCGCTGCAAAAGCACACAAAACACAACGGAAATGTTTCTGGGGAGACAATAACCCGACGGACCAGTTGCATGAACCAAAACATGCTAACAATTGCGCTGGGACTGGGAGACACTTCAAAGAAGTGGAGGAAGTGGATTATCTTTGTATGTATATTCCAGATATCTGTAGTATTATGAGAATCATGAGATTACGACACATTACCTCTCCTCCTTTTTGCAGCTGTTTTTCTTTTTGCAGGTGTTTTCTGAAGTTGCAGTCCATTTGGCCTCTCAGGGCCACCGTAGTATAGGCATACAGGAGAACTAATTTACTGCTTCTCACCTTAGTACAAAGGAGAATTCAAAATAAAAGGTAAAAATAAAGAGACATCTGCTCTCGATATCTGTGTTGTTCCATCTCACAACAGGAAACATTTTCATCTATTGTATACAAATTTTGTGGTCCAAAGTTTGAACATATATAATCAGTGCTGCACTTCACATATCAAATACTTTTCCAACATACTTTCTTTTTGAAAGATTATTTGTGGTTTCTTGGTTTCTTACCATGCAAATGAATCAGTATCTGTAATACGGGACAGATAAATGAAAAATGTCTGAGTACTGGCTAATTCAAATAGGAAAAAAAGTCCAGCACACCTTCAAAGTCCCTTCAAAGTTTGAGAACACACTAATAAAAACAACACTTCACATTGCAACTAGTGATGATTTCTAAATGTCACTAAATACAGTTCAATTACAAGATCACTTGGAAGAACTGAACATGATTTATTGAGTTAAAGAAATACATTTTGGCGATTAGACTCTGATGGATTTGGCGATTAGACTCCGATGACCCATCCTGGCAGAACGAATCCCAGCGGTGATAGGATTTAGGACAGGACCCCCCAGAGTCTAAACAGTGGTGGTGGTGAAGATGAAGACTGAGGATTGAATGGAGCTCTGAGGTGTCTGTGAGGTCGAGATGGGGTGGGTTGCACGAAGAGAGTGTGAAAGGGAGAATGGTGGTGAGCACAGGTTTAAACCATGCAAACTGGAGGCTCACTGGATAAAAGTAAGTGGGCGAGAAGATGATTGGACTAGAGTAATGATATCAATGTTGAGATTAACAGCGTGGGAAAGCGGTAGTCATGTAAAGAAGAGAAAAGCAGCCCAACGGGGGTGTCCAGGCAGATGAGTGATTACAGATCTTCCTTATTGAACTTACACACAAGCTTCATTTTAATTTCGCTTTACTGTAATCCATCTGTAATTATTTACATATACAGTGTATAAATAAAAACATAGTTGATGCGCTTTTCTTAGCTCTGCATCGCCCAGCTAAATATCGCAACACTTTGAAATCCAGAGACACAAATGATTACATGTTACTTCTTCACTTTGGAGCATGGTGTAGCAATAACCCTCAGCTGTTTTAGGGAGGGGGACACTTATGAGTGCAAGTGAAAGCATTTTATCAACACACAATTTTCTGTGCACGGTGAGTCATTCTCTCCTACTGTCCATGCATAAGAAGACTGAGCTAAGCATTTTTCTGGTAGATTGTGAACAAGGTCACACACACACACACACACACACGCACACACACACACACACACACACACACGCACACACACACACACACGCACACACACACACGCACACACGCACACACACACAAACACACGCACACACGCACACACACACATACACACACACACATACACACACACATACACAGGCCAGCCAATGGGAAAGATTTAGTATGTAGAAAAGGGTTTGGATCTCCTGAAAAGCCACCCTGTTGTGTTTTCTTTCTCTTATGGTCTCTCTCACTGCTGTTCTCT
>VOQK01008698.1:25130-37876 GCA_015052645.1 Benitochromis conjunctus | reverse complement strand
GGAACTCGGTCTCAGAAAGTTTGATTCCCTCTCTTAGAGCCTGTCGTGTCCAATTAGAACCTCTGATTAAAGAAGAAACTAAGTCTGACCACAACAGAGGGGAAACTGTGGAGCCAGAATCCCGTCTGGTTCATCTTGGACCCATTTCAGTGGCTGCTTCAGTTGTTCTGTTGACACAAGATGACATAATAACATCATGTTATAACTGCACAAATCAAATAATAACACGATGTTTAGGGTTTACAGTCAGACTAAATAGTGTCAGCCGTGTATAATTTTAATCAACAGTCATTTAGATGAGTGATAATAACTGCATTGCAGTGCACATCCACAGTGTATGTAGGCATGGCCAGGATTGTATGTCAGTTACTCATATTTGTAGTCACATACTCTGCTCTGGCAGTTTGGCCCATTATCAGAAGTCAGCAGTGCTGCCAGTTGGCTTTTTCTTTTCTCCTCCCTAAAGCTACCTATCTGTTTGGAGCTAAGAGGTATGAAAATCATCTCCTCCTTTCATCTAGATTAGTCATGTTCTGCTGACTATCCCTGCCACGCTCCCTCATAAAGCACCTGCCAATCCCCCGAAACCCTTTATCGGAAATGTAGAGTGAGCAGTAAAAACATTTCTGAAATCTCTCGTTTCTCTCCCTCTCTCTTCTTTCTGTAGCTGTATTGGCCAGCCAGTCCGGACCGCATCCAAGAATGTCTCATGGCTGGGAAGGATCCAGAGGTAATCAAATGCACACTCGCAGATGCACACGCAAACACGCTAATGGTAAGTAACCACGTTACCCTGACTTAAGCAACGCAGGGGAAAGAATTACATTCGGACACGTCTGCGTGCAGATATGCAGAATCAGTGACTTGCCGGTCAAACCACATCAGCCTTTTTCATCCTTTCTTCACTGCCTGCTGCCTTGTGATAATACCATACAAGAACTGTCTAGAGTTCTGAAGCAATAAAGCAATACAGTAGGATGATAGATTAGCATCAAGGGCAGAACTAAAGCTGAATGTATCTTATTCATTTGGGAACTGTAAACAAACAAGACAGCTTTCATGCAGGCAAGCATATCAAGATTCAGGTGATCCAAGTACTGGCAGACGTCTGGTGGTGCGTACCGAACCGTCAGTCACATCTGAAGTTTTAGGACTACTTTTCTGCTTTTGACTTCACACTGAGCTCAATATGAGAGGTGTGAAAATTTGTGGGTTAAGTCAAGGTTTAATGAGTGCAAGTCATGTTCTTGTTAGATATTCAAACAAGTAATAGGAAACAGTCAGTGCAAAATAACGTGTGTCGTCCATTATTCCTCACTTTATGATTCCTGTTTGTGCCTGTCCAGCTGGAGTGTGCGAACTTCCTGCGTGTTCTGCAGCCTTTTAACCAGACTCACCTGTATGTGTGCGGCACCGGGGCCTTCAACCCCCGCTGTGCTTTCATAGCCACCAGCGTCTTCCATCAGGTAATACTACAGACACAATCAGATACACTATACAGATGATGTATGCTGGTGCGAAATATGTGTTATTATTTTCTTTTGCGACTTTGCTGGATAGAAAATGGTATCTGTAGAGGCGTGAGCTCCTCCAGACTTGAATCTACCGCTCCTAAAAATAATAAAGCTGAAGAATGAGTTGTGCCTAAAAGACTGCCAGCTTTCTGGTCTGGTAAAAATGAACCAGACCATCAAAACCCGATATTCAGCGAAGCCCTGCTCTCCCTGTCTTTGAAATCTGAAGAAGCCCCTCGTTTTGTTCCTCGCATTTTTCCTTACCTATCACACTAATGCAGACCCATCACGGTCATCACATGTGCTGTCGATTGTAATTTCCAAACTGTCTGCTCATGTAGTTCCCACATTTATGCCACTTTAGACGCTTATCCTTCTGAAACAGCAGCCAGCTGAGCAATTTTTGCACTTGAAGCCATCTGTCTCCCCACAACAGTTACCCCTTCTTTCAAAGTCACATAGATTACTCTTTCTGTTTTGATCCAAAATCAGAATCAGTTGGACTATTCTCTGCATTTTTTGAGGGCTGTCTGCATTAAAAAAAAAAGAAATATATATATATTGGATGCCTTGATTTTCCTACCACCCACCAATATGTCTGTGTTTTCAGACTTCGAGTTCCAGCCCCTATACGCATGCCTACGAGCAGCTGAAATATCATGTGGTGTCTCCCCCTATGCCCACATATCCACCAGGGTTCACCTTGTGATATGTCAAATTTCCTTTCGTCACTGATGCTGCGCTGTGTGGGCTGCCAGACACCTTAGCTATGTTATTTGACATTTTTATGTCAAATGCAATGGATGGTGAATGTAACTGTAGAGGTCAAACCTGCCTGCTGTTGTTCGGTGTGTAATTTCTCATCATAATGACACATGTGGGTTATCGTTTTTTTTCCCAGAAATAGGCTACTGGTTCTGAAGTTTCTCACTCATCTCGCTTAGTTGTATGTGTCTGTATGTGTGTGTGCGTGTGTGTCAGAGAACAGTTAATCCCATGAAAGACCATGTGAGATCAGAGCAGCGGTTCAGACATGGTTCTTAGAGGTGCCGATGGCGCTGGCTGGTTTAACATTGAGCTTCACACATTTTAAAATCCCTCCACTTAGCCCGATTACCCTCAATTAGGTGCTCACTGAGTGCATGTGTGGCAGGGTAGTTGGGCTCACTGAAATGGTGCTATGTGCGCTGTACTTTCTATGCATGTATGGAGGTTTTTTATGTTGCGGTGTCTTTGTTTTAGTTTTTGTCAGAATACATTCATTTTGTTTGTTTTGGTGTTTTACATTTATTGATCTATGGTTTTATCTTGTAAAGCACTTTGGTCCGCTTTGTTGCTTACACGTGCTATATAAATAAAACTGACATTGACATCAGGCGCAACTCTGGGTTCAGCATCCTGCCTGAGGATGCTCCCACACATGGACAGGTGGAGGTGGGGATTAATCCACCTTCCGATTGGTTGACGACTCGCTCTACCACCTGAACCGCCACTATGATGCTTCTGGATGATTTGCTGCATCAGTGAATAAACTACTTGAGATTGCAATATAAACTAGGGCAGTTTTCTGATCTGTCTTCTTTCTGTGTGAGTGACTTCTGTTGTTTCTTTGACAGTCAGAGCATCAGACTCTTTCCTACGGACAGACAGAGTGCGGGAAAGGCAAATGTCCCTACGATCCATTCCAGAAAACGGCCTCTGCTGTCGTTGGTAAGTTGGCTGTTTCTTTAAACCTCACCTTTAATAAACAGTACATGCACCATCATGCACTTTCTCTACAATAAAATCTAACCTGTAGGTGGAAATGAATCATCTGAATGTGCATAATTAGGTGTTTTATCAAAGAAAAACTAGATGGTTTTGTGTTTAAAGTGTTCTTAGCAAAAATGAGTCACTGACTCTTAATTGTGATGCTTTGCTGTTATAAAACCCATCAAACTGTGGAAGTTATATAGAATTTCTCGAGGATGTCTAAAACAGGAGAGCCATGACTTGGATGTCTTTCAATGACCGCTGATGAGAATGCTGTTGTGTATTCTGCATAGATGGAGAGCTTTATGCCGGCATCACCTCAGACTTCATGAGCCGGGACTCTGCCTTCTTCCGTAGTCTTGGCAGACGTCATGTCATCCGCACTGAGCAGTACGATTCCACCTGGCTGCAGGGTAAGTGTAGAAAAGCACCGCTTCCTTTTTGAAGTCTTGCTTTGTGTCGAACAACTCAAAACTGTGTCTGGCATTAGAGGTTAGCTGATACGATAAAGATAACGCAGTCACTAAAACGCAAACTTTAGTCAAATTCTCCACCAACAATATATCACAAGTCACGGTTCACGCGTGCAGCACATTCAGTGTGTGTGCTTTGTAAACTGAATTTTCTGAAGTAAACTGAATATCTGTGAGCATCTCTAAAATCATCTCCAGCACACCCGGTTGGTGTTTTATCAGGCCCCTGTGTATCGACGTCTGCTGCTGATAACAAGACGATACACACACGACACATACTGACTCCCTCCTTAATCATCCCTTTGCTCTGTCTCTATTCCTTGTGTTGCAAATTACATTTGTATCAGAGTAGCCGGACTGCATTACATTTGATTTCTTATAATTTGCCTGTGTGTGTGTTTGTGTGTGACTTTCCTCCAGATGCCCAGTTTGTGCGGGTAGCGCCGCTGTCTGAAACTGATAATCCAGAAGATGATAAGGTTTACGTGTTCTTCACCGAGCGCGCTCAGGAGGCGGAAGGTGCTGCTGGGAAGGTGCTCTACTCCAGAGTGGCGCGTGTGTGCAAGGTATGGGATGTGTTTGTTTGGCATAGATAGGGTTTGTGCGGTTTGGGCACTCTCATCAGAACACGTCTGCATGTAGCTTACGTAAGCACATGTTTACCTCCATGGGAAAGTATGTACGTGCTGCTTGGTCTGTGTGTGTGTTAGAGCAGGCAACTGTGTATCACTGAAATGTATGAGGGACTGTTTATGTTTGTCACAATCACTGCATCTTCCACTGTTGTGTGTGTTTTTCTTATGTGGATAAGTCTGTACATTCATGGCTTTGTTAGAGTCAGAGTCAGAGAGACTTTATTAATCCCAGAGGGAAACTGAGTTGTCATAGCAGCAAATATACAACAAACATCAAGCACTCGTATAAAATGAGTGTGGAAACAGAGATATTGATAGATAAATATTAAGATAAATATAGAGATATAGGTATAAAGGTAAAAGGACAAGTCTGTGTGCAAATATATGCCGTGGTTTACAAAAGTTACAGGGTGCAGTGAGGTGTGATTAGATCTGTTCCACATGTGTGGATCTGACCCAAATGGATGAATTAAAGAGTCTAATAGCAACGGGAAGGAACGGCCTTCTCTAACCTTCCTTCAGGCAGCGAGGTTGAAGGAACCTGTTGCTGAAACTGCTCTTCAGATTGTCCAATGTGTTAAGGAGGGGGTGGGAGTCATTGTCCATGATTGCAAGCAGTCTCGCCAGCATGGCGAGCTTCATTCCAATGTTAGTGTGTGTGCACGAAATTTTTTGCCAGCTTAAATATGCACGAGTTCATATGTTTGTATGTTTGCTTTCTAGATTTATTTTTATTTATTTAGAAGCTCATCAGCTTCAAAAGGGTAGCTACTTCTGTAATCAAAGCAGATCTAATTCAGTTCTTTGTAATGTTCGTGTAGAACGACATCGGAGGCCAGAGGAGTTTAGTCAATAAGTGGAGCACTTTCCAGAAGGCTCGAATGGTCTGTTCAGTCCCAGGACCAGATGGCCTACAGACACATTTCGACCAGCTCCGTGAGTACACACATGAAAGCATCAAAAGGCAAAACACGTCACATTCAAGCTAAAACAAAATCACATTC
The DNA here is from genome assembly GCA_015052645.1 of Benitochromis conjunctus. Classification (NCBI taxonomy): domain Eukaryota; kingdom Metazoa; phylum Chordata; class Actinopteri; order Cichliformes; family Cichlidae; genus Benitochromis; species Benitochromis conjunctus. The sequence continues at coordinate 32,498 of VOQK01008698.1, read as the reverse complement.
GACAGGTCTTAACCACCGATCGTACAGCTGAAGGTCTGTCCCTGAATGTTTCATAAAAGAGTGATTGAGTTCAGGCACTCAGCCAGTGTGTGTGTGTGTGTGTGTGCTTCATGTGAATGCGCAGACACTTTTAAGGAAACTTAAAAGTGCTTAACCACTGCCTCAGTAAATGTCTGCATAGCTCCACCGTTACCACGGTGACCAACAGCCCTGTCGGTCACCTTGGGTTTGTCTTCGTGCCTCAGCCTTGGTTACCACGGCAACATTCGTTGCAATGGGTTTATCCGTTATTGAGGATTTTCACATCAGAGTCCTCCGGTCAGCTCTGAGTGTGGGTGCGCGGAGCAGCAGGTCTGTGTGAGGTGCGAGATGCTAAATTTGTCAACTTGGACGCTGCCGGTGTGAATTTGTCGCTCACAGATGTGCAGATGTACAACTCTGAGTTTCTCTTAAAAAATGGTGGCATTAATATATAATGGGCAATCAGCAAGCTTTAAAACACCAATAAAAGACACCACCACTCATACGTCACAATAATTGGGTTGATTCATCAGAATCAGAATACTTTATTAATCCCTAAGGAAATTATGTTTATCTGAATTCGGGGGAACAACATTAACGATACGGCAATTTAAATATTTTACAACCGAAATCTTTATTTATTTAGAGAAGATTTCAACATCGATGCAACTCTACCTTAGTAGAAAGCATTTGTAAATATCTGCAGTTGATGATACAGCCTGTTAATTCATTGCTGTTGCTAGCCCCCGCACACTATTTTGTGTAGCAGTAGGTACGATGCTGGCTGTGAGCTGTAACTTTACCATTATAATTTGGTGGTGGAGAGTACAGAAACTATATAGAGGATGCCTTTTACAAATGAAGCTCCCTATTTTATTTGAGTGGAAACTTAATATTCATGTACTCTTACTTCACCTTTAGTCCTCTGTGGCAGGCAGGTGGGATTATGTTCTTTAAAGTTGCCTCTGCCCATACAGCTCAGAATTAGTCATTTCATATTTTGATTGGAAGTTATGAAAAGGAAAGGGTGGATGGTAGAAAGAGGAAAGCATGGTGATGCTTTAAAAAAAGGAATTCGTAGGAGGATGAAGCAAATCGGTTGTGTTTTTACTGCACATTTAGCACACATAAACTCAACAGTTTGCTGCATAAAAAAAGTGAAATTAATTGTTGAATAAATAACATCTTTGATCTGCTGCCATGGAATTACAGTGCCCGTGGCTTTTGCTCTTCCTCCATCACAAAAGAAGTGGGCTTGTATCGAGTGTGAAACACTCCTCTGCAGAAAACTGGCTCCCCTTTGGCCCTGACTTCAGCCCACAAACCTAACGCTCTGGAGACTGCAAGGTTTTCGTGAAAAGTCTGCATTAAAAATTAGAGGCTTGGAGTTTGAAATTCATGGGTGTCCTTGGCAGGGAGAGTTTACCCAAAGAATGCTAAATTGCTAATGTAGTTCCTCAAGTGTTTAAAATCTCTAATCAACTGCCAAGACAAACAGTTAACAAAGAAATGTTTTGATCCATGAGTTACGAGCCCGGCGTGCTTTCACTGCACCACCCTGTTTTTGAGCAGATCCGCTGAGACTCCCTTTCTTATGAAGTTTCACTGAGATTCCTGCTAGGCCCTTAGGGGATTAGGTGTTTGTTATAGGAAAAGAAAAAAAGGTGTAAATTTGAGACACAAGCAGTTAGACATATGGTAACAGTGGGACAGTGTGAGGTTGGGACTTGTCTCTGCTTAGGTTACTCGTCTCTGCTCTTTGTGTAAACAGAGCACACTTAGAGTAAACTGAGTGACTCACTCGGAGAGTTACCATTTGTGTGAATGTATACAGTACATTAACATATACAGTAAATTTTACACTCCTTCACATAGTCCAACCATTACACAAACATATGTTCAACAAGAACAAACACCTGAAAGCACACACACTGGTTTTCAGCTGTTACCACACACACACACAAAGGCATTCAAGCCTCAGCCTGTCTGTGTATACAAAAGAGTTCAGACTTGTCAGGAGCATAAACATCTCTACCCGGCATGCCTCTGGCTATGCTTTACACATCTGATAAGGCTGCATACAAATTTGTTTGTGAATACACTTCAGCAACACACACACACACACATACAAAACCACGACCTGCATATACAGGAGATTAACCCATCGTGTTAAGAATGCTGTCAATGTTGTGTTTATGCCATGCTCTGCCACATAGAAACACCACAAATCGCATAAACTCGCGACGCTCTGCAGGTCCCTCCAGAGCAGCGGATGACACCAGGCTGCGTGTGGGTGCTTTTATTTATATAAATGTTTTTGTTGAACATTTTGCAGTTTTGCTAATTCTGTGAGACACAAAAGAACTCTATTAACAACAATCAAACACCCATTAAGTTCAATTCAAATGTATTTATATGGCGCCAAATCACAACCCAGTCGTCTCAAGGCGCTTTATATTGTAACGTAAAGACAATACAGTATAGTCAGGCCCATGTTGAGAAAGTGGGGAGGAAAAACTCCCTTTTAACAGGAAGAAACCTTCTTCCTGTTAAAAGGGAGAACCAGGCTTTGAACCCGAATTTTGAACTTTTCCTGATACTACATTTTTTAATCTAAACTCAGCCTAACAATAGAAAATCAGTTTCCTTTTGTGTTCATAGCAGTTCTGTAAGGCATGTCATGTCACCCACCAGGCAGGGGAATCAGATCAAAGCTGCACGTGTTGCTCTACAAGCCTGTCAGAGCACTTGTTGCAAATTGCTTATTCACCTCTGCTTCCTTTAGCGTATTTTTGTCGATACTGACTCACATGTTTTATGAGGGTTTTGAACACCCTAAGAGTTGGCTTTGTTTTGGGCAAAGCATTTGGGCTGTAATTGCCAGAAGGACTGACTCACAGCAACGGACTGCTTTGAGTTTGTTGTTCAGTTGTTTTGTGTCTCTAAGCTGTAGGGCCTTTTGTTTACTTATGTAAATGTTAATGCAGAGCTCTTGTTGTCAACGCCGCTAGTGTGAGAAAAACAAAAATCAGGCCTCACTTAACCATAATTATTCAAAGAATCATACAGTAGAGTGGAGTCCCTCTCACAGGAAAGGGCTCTGTGCCGTGCAGTGCTGTCTTCCCCGTTGTTGTGGTTGTTGTTGTTGTGGAGGAGAGTCATGCTATGAGGTTTTAGAGCTGGAGACAGGCAACCCTCTGTGGCCGGATTCTGTGTCCTGACACTGGAGCTGCTTCGATTTTCTCAGCCGTTTCCCTCGTCTATTTTTGTCTGCGTGCGTAATATTCAGTGCTTCAGACATAAGGCAGCACCCATACGCTTCCCACAGACAGGAAAAGTGCAGGGGAGGAAGAGCGTCACTGGGAGAGTTTGTGGATGGTATAAAAGTACGACAGTGACGAGAGACAGAGAAACACATCAGCCAAGCAAGCCTCGTTCAAGTCAAGTCCAAATGCAGATCTAATTATTTTTTAAATCCACATATAATTTAAAATTAGTTTGAGATGATGACGATGATGACCTTCTCAACAGTCAGCTGTTGTAAGCTATCCAAAAAACATCAATGATGTATGAGAGCCAGAACTCAGGAACAGCAATTTTGACATTTCTGGGAGATTGATGTTTTATATATTGGATGTTTTTGAAATGACCTTAATCTTTCTTTGGGTCAGCCGTATCTTCTCTGGGTCTGTTTGCCCTCATCAGATGGAGAAAAAGGTCAGAACATAAACTAGAGCGAAAGATTTGTCTCCCTCCGTATATGAAGTGACGGTAAAGCAGTTGCACATATTGCCCAGCCTTCCCAATCCTTTCAGGTTAATCTGACAAATGTGTTTTCACTATTTAATGCTTAATTGCCTTGTCGACAAACGCAATTTGTTCAAACTGGTTAGGAAAACATGTTTTGTGATGCTGAGGCAAATTTGACTCCCCCGTTGAACCTTACTAATCCATCATCGCTTGACTGCAAACACTTGAAAGGAAGCCCAGTTTATCAGAGGGAGAAAAAAAAGAGGAGATGGATAGAAAGTGAGTGGAAGTGAGGAGCTGGGCTGATGGCCAGAAGAGGGGTAGGAGGAGGGGGATCTAGTAGGACAGGCAGGATGAGGGCAGAGGTTGTAGCACGTGGTGTTGACCAGACATGAGAAGGACAAAGAAAGATTGGCTGAGGGAGATGAGGAGAAATATGTAAGCTGTCATCAACGTGTTATTGCTGCAACACTGTGCAAGAGAAGGTGAAGGAGGGGGAGGGAGCAGGAGAGAGGAATATCTGATTTAAGAGAACATTGGAAATGTTGGCTTCTGGGCAGGGCATATGAAGAAAAAAGAGAGAGGATGAAGAGGATGATGAAGACAGGAGTAGTAATCGCCAAAAGAAAAGCGTTTCATTTTCTTCTTATGACCAAACAAAAATGGGGAGAAATGAAAAAAACACTTCCAAATTTAGCATTTCAAAAAGGTTGAGACTTCCAAAGTGGAAATTGTAGAAGCATAGGCAGAAATTTACCCTTTCAGCTTTTTATTCTTACCATCAGTTCTCTGATCCCTCGTAGCTACAGTGTCCTGAAAAGTCACATTTTCACTACATTAGGAAGAATAAAATATTTTATTAAAGCATGTGTTGAGTGTGAAGTCCCTGGGTTAGTGTAAGAGCCGCGCTACCAAGGTGTGTGGAAAAAGGAAAAAATATAGATTTATGTAAAGGACTGACAGAAGGGAAAGGATAATGGCCAGAGAGAGTTAAAATTGCTGCAGGCCATGCACAAATATATTTTCCCTCTAAGGACCAGGATTGGATGAGTGAGGTGAAGTGAATCTAAAAGGGTGTGAAGGCTGACTGAAGTGAGACAGAGAGGGAAGGAAGCAGGGAAATGGGGTTAATGGGGAAGGATGAAGCAGACTGAAGGTGGAGATGAAGGAGATTATAGATTTGCAGTGTATATTTGTCTTGCGGTAAACTTAATTTACTGGATTTCAAACGTATATTTACTGGTGTGTAATTCAATCCTGAAGCAAAAAAAACAAAACAAAAACATTGTATGACACAGAGAGGGGTATCAAACGTCCTTTGCTACCACCGATGGAGAGCTGGCATCTTAGTCTGGCCATGGATGGCAAAACTGAGTTAACAGCTGTGGCTAGAGGGTAAAACATGTATCACAGTGAGAAATATGGAGTGTCAGAAGGAATAGGGTCAATAGCCGAGAGGGTTAAGGACCGGATGAGATGGAGGCAGGGCTATTATTGGCAAATTGCTGTAAGATGGAGGGACGAGACGAGAGGAGTTGGCAGAAAGGTGACAAGCAAGAAGGAGGAACGAGCTAGGTGTTGGCATCCAGGGTGGCTGAATGAAGAGGAAGGGAAAGAAGAAACAGTAGAGAAATGAGGAGAATATGGGAGTTTGCCTGAGGGCGCACTGGCCAGACAATTAGGAGGAGGGGTAGGAGGAGGAGGAGGAAGAAGATAGGGGCTGGGGCTGCAGGTCTGCGGGCTAGACAAGACTATCTTCCCTCAGGGGAAAAAACAGCCTTGTTTTGTTTAGAGAAGAAGACATAAGAACAATCCTCCAGAGAAAATAGGCCAGACAGACAGATGGACGGGGGGGACCGAGGGAAGAAGAGATAATGGGAGGAGGGATGGGGACTGGGAGGGACAGCGAAAGTGAGAAACAAAGAGAAGGAGATACACCCAGAGGGCTCCCGGGAAGACCAGGTGGATTTGAGCAGAAAGGTGCACGGGATGAGAAAACTAATGAAAAGATAAAGAGATGGAAAGAAAAAGGAGAGAAGATGATTCAGGAGGAGACAAAAAGAAAAGTGTAAGATAGTGGTCGAGGCTGAAAGAGTAGAGACGCTGTTCTTAAAAAAAAGATAAGAAGCCATGAATCTGTCGTCTTTAACTGCAACATGGCAAAAAAACCCAAATCAGCACTTCTTCCTGATTCAGCGGTCAAACACTCTCACCTGGTCAGCCCGTCTTGCAGATAGAAGCAGAGTGACCTCATATTTTCTGCACTGTATTTGTGATGAATGCATGTCTGAGTGTTGCGTTACCCCTCCTCTATCAAAGATTAATGACATTAGAAGCCACTCCAGTTTACTAAATCAAACAGGCGAGGGATGTAGGTGGAACAGCTCTGAATCAGTCGAGGTTTAAACTCGTCACGGAGCGATAAGAGTGAAGTTTTGCCAAGCTGAGCCGTAAATAACTAAGACGTCTTGTTCAAAGCGCGTAAGAAAGAAAAATGTTGCGCTGGCTGCGTCTTCTAAATTTGAACTGCGTTTTTATGTGGAGCTGCACGCACAGTGAGGTGCGAAGAAGAAAGGGAGACTAACTTTCGAGCAGAAGGCAAGGTTTCAGAGTTTTCCCCCTGCAGGATTTTACCAGAGTTTGTATTAAGTTCACTCAGAACTTTCAAAAAAATTCATGTATTTACTTTTACGTGCTGTGTGGCCTCATTTTTACCTGTCTTAAAATACCACAAAGTAAATTTGGATTTTTCCCTTTATTGTAAGCCTTTGTTCTTTCTTACATTCATAATAGTTGGAACATTGTTTGGAGATGCAGCTCTGTGGATGCTGGCCGGATCAGTCGGTTCGATCATTTTTGATCCACACTGAAATATGTCGGGTTTTAATTATACAGAGCATTAACAAATCCTAAATAAGCATATTTCATGGCAGTCAGTTTGACCTGAAACAGCATGTACACACATGTGTTACTAATGATGTTAATAAAGTTTCTTCCCTGTTTAGGTGAACAGAATTTGTTTACATATTGTATTTCAAAATGGCTTCTGTGAAATGAGTCTGTTGCCTTGAAATCTGGTACAGCCATTCGTGCTTTCCCTCTGAACAGCTCTGATGAACCTCTAACTTCCTGTCATGCAATCAACATGTTTCTTTTTCCAGCACTTTTTCACTCAGTATCTGCAAAACTAGTTTAGGTACTGTGCTAACAAGTGGATGTTAGCATGCCAAATCTACCAAATCTCACTTGACCCCATGTTAGCATGCTGGTGTTAGTAAGTCTTTTATACAGTTACAGGTCTTGACTTGGAAAACAATTCTTATTTGGCTTGAAACTGCCTCTGAAAAACGTCACTTTTTACACTTTTTATGCTCAGCTTGGGAATCGTCTGGCAACCACCGGTCGCTACAGAATAATGTTGCGAGTGGTTGCTGGAGAAATCAAATGCTGAAGCCCCAGTACACCACGGTTGCTAGGGAAAAATGTCTACTCCCGCACCAGTTGGGAAGTGGATGTGGGATAGTTGTTTGCTGTCGTTTATTAATGGTTAGCAAATACTTGCTAACTACTGACAGACAAGTCAGAGTACAAACTGTA
>VOQK01008698.1:7177-22639 GCA_015052645.1 Benitochromis conjunctus | reverse complement strand
GTATTCAAATGCGGCGTGATGGCCACTGAGCTGTCAGGTGTCGAAGGTGGACAGATGGAAAGAGCTAAAAAAAAAACAAATCCGCACTACACCTGATTGCGCCACATGAGCGGATCACTATCAGAGCGACGCCAAAGTGAGAAAAACATATCAAATGTGTGTGTGTGATCTGCTGTGTCTGAAATGACGAGTGGAGACCGAGGTGTGGTGTTAGTGTGTGTGACAGCAGGTGCTGTGTTCCTGTGGCGGGCGGAGCGCTCGGCTCTCCCACTGCGGCTGGTTATTAATGGCTACAGATTCATTACAAGCAGCCAGTCAGCCATGCTGCCAGCATGCCCGACGCTATTAGTCACACAGTCAGACTGATAGATGCACACACTCAGATACGCACACAGGCATACACATAATGAATACAAAGTACCTAGAACCAAACACACACTCACACAAATAAAGAAAATAGACTGTTCCACAGACTCATGAGCATTGCTCACATGAATACCGACACGTCGAGTTTACACTGTGCAACTCTCCAAAACTTCCCCGTAATTCAGACATCGTTCTAATCTTTTCTGACTAACGTTTTTACGTCTTTGTCTCCTTCCATTCCCCTTCCCCGTCTTTCTCCTTATGTCGCCCTTCCTTTCGTTATTATGTCTGGATGTTCTCCATTCAGAGGACATCTTCATCCTCCACGGGAAAGACAAGAAGAATCCTCTCATCTATGGCCTGTTTACCACTTCAAGGTATGTGCCTCTGTAAAGCAGAAATCATGGGAATTGAGTAACTTCAATGGGTGCTGTGTAAACTGCATAGCCTTGTTTATGTGTGGAAAATGTCAGTATATGGTGGTAGATGGGAGGGACTCCCTTCACTTTTACACTGGGCGGACTAGTTTTAGAAGGACTTAGCATTTAGTTCAGTATTGATCAAGCCATGCAAAAAAAGAAATAGAGTGGAAGAGTGGAGAAGAGTGACTGCATACTCAATACGTACATATGGATAATTCTTGAAAAAGAATAAATGTTTTGTCACTAGTTTATTTTGAAATAAGTGGTATGCAAAGTTATACTTTCTAGTGACAGTTTTATTAAGGAGCGTTGGGTTTCTTGCAGCCCCAGAGGCAGGATATGCTGTAATTGTTTAAATAAAAGGTTTGAAAGCAGTTTAAAGCCAGCTGTAAATTGAACTGCCGATGACAGTGGAGGCTGATGAGGTTTTAGTGAGAACTTCAAACCACTAACCAGACGCTGAATTAAAAACAGATGACAGAAGCATCAGCTCTTTAACGATAAATACTTGTTGACCCACACAGTAACTCCACAACATGTCATTTTCAACAAGTTAAAACAAGAGGTTTAAACGTGTGATATAAGAAGCTTTTTTTAAGCGATGATCATTGAAAATAAAAGTATAGAGTTTTTTTTTTTCTTCAAATACTGAATAAATGAGCATCTGCACTGTGCTGTACTGTGATGACACATGACGGCAGACAGTCAAGAGAGCATCTGTGACAGGATATGAGTGCTCCATGTTTCACTGCCACGTGTCAGATGTTGATGTCACACGCTGTGAGATACACACCACCCGCCGGGTCTCATGTCACCGTGACTCATGAATGAAATGCATCCATTCATGTCAACAACATGGAGCTTTTATGAGCCTTCACAGTCGTCATCATCAGTGCGCAGTTTCGCCGTCTGTGTCCAGCTGTGTGCGTGTGTGTGTGCGTGTGTGTGTGTGTGCATGAGGACAAAATTGCAAAAAAAAAAAAAATTGTGACTTTAATAATGAGTTAATGATTTTAAACAAGACTCTAAAGCAGCTTTGCATAATTCACAGTTAAACAAAATTAACTTTTGAGGACAAGTGCTTTAGGGCCTTTAAACCAACTTTCTTCTGATTGGCTTCAAATTTATATTATTCCCAGTGATGTGAGAAAGAGCCAGAAGTAAGGCTTACAGGATCACTTGTACATATGCTGGCCTGATTATTTGAAACTTTGACCATGTTTAATGTCAGTGAGCCACCACTGACTGACTGACTCATTTATATGACTAAAAATAAGGAATAATAAATACCCTTTATAAAAAGGCTACTATGAAGCAGGCCACAGGAGATCTGCTTTCTGTTAAAGTCTAGGAAATGTACAAATTGGATACATGTCAAACAGACAGACATAATAGAGAAGAAGAAAAAATATTCTTTCAGACCATCGAAGGCCAATAGTTCAAAAAAGGCAAATGTCCGAAGACACTTTCATAAAAGCTCACTCAGATGTCTGCTGAAAAAACACAGACATGAAAAAAGGAGGCGCTGTCTGAAAAACTAGTAAAAGATTATCCAGCGAGCAGCCTAACTAAAGTAAAACAAAAAGGCTGCGTTTTCTCACTTTCTCCACTCCACTGACGATGTTGCATATCCAGAGAATAACACCGTCTCTGAGCTGGACGCCAGAGCTCCACAGTAGCAGCAAAAATATGACGGCATTTGGCATGGCGGAGCAGGGAGTTGGTCTGTTTTTTGGGGTTTTGGAAAGTGTGTGGAATCTCAGCAGGGAACAGAAATCCAAAGCATCACCAAGGGTGCGGTCGCAACCACAGAACTGGAAAAGAGCAAAAAGGTCATTCCTTCTGAAAGGAGACTTGTCTCTGCGGTACAGTAACGATTGCACACGTGCTGGTTTTTCTCCCTGTGATGAAGGCAAGTGTGTTAACAGTTCTTTGCTTTTATTTCACTGTCTGCTTTTATTTTTTTTGTTTGTGATTCATAATTTATCAGACAGCCGATTAGATTAATTGATTGTGCCCACTGACAGCCTTGTTGTCACATTTAGTACAAGCTTGTGTAGCTGCTCGCAATGCAAAGTGGGCGGGACCCAAGTTAAACTTACCTCACCTTTCAGGAAAGCAATTTAAGATGGACTGTAAATGCACAAACCTTTCATCGTGGTCATTTCAATTTAAAGCACCAAAATGAGCTAATTGGCTGTATTTAGATAACAAGTGAAACCAAAGATAAGCAAAGAATTCCTTTAGCATTAGCTGGATCATTTGTTTTTGCGGTGTCCTTCATTCTATTGCTTAAAAATAATAGATGCTACAAGTCTGCTTCAGTTCAAAGCTGGTTGAATATAAGGGAAGGGAAATAATGGAACTCGGGAGCTTCAGCTGAGACAAACGAAAGCTGAAGAACTCCTAGTAGCACACCTTTGGTAAAGTTCAACCACTCTATGAAACTAACAGCACTGCCAGTAACTCCCAAAGCAGCTAATGATTATTAAACCAAAGCTGTAAAAAGCAACACGGGACTGAGATCTGCTCAGGTGGAGGAATGTTTGTGCAGGTGAGTTTCCAGAGCAAGCCACTTATAAACAAAACAGAATAGGGAAGAGGAGAATTCACAAGCGTGGAGGTGACATCCCCAACTTGTGAAAACACAATTTAGAGGCTGACATGAATGCTAAGTTTCCAATGTCACGGTTCACTTTTGCACTCTGTATGATTTGGCATCTGAATGCCTCACTGAGACCTCTGACCTCTGAGAAGAGAAAAAAAGCTTCCCCCCTAAGAGCCCCCTGATTCATCATAACATGCCCTTTATATCTGTTCTGTTTCTGCTTTGCTGGAATCTCCAGCTCGGGCGTGCTTTGCCACAAATCTTCCAGAAATTTGTGATCTTAACTGCAGTGGATGGGATGTATTACAGTGGGGACCGATGTGCTGAAAGCAGCACATTCACCCAGGCTGGAGTTTGGGTTGGAGCGCATTCATTTAATTGATGCGTTCAAGCTGGAAAGCCTCAATGAGTCACAACTTCTAATACAGTACTCCATTTACTACTTAAAGTTCTTTGCAGTATATCAAGTAAAGTAATCAAAGGTATGCTGTGCTTCAGATATATCTGATGTCTGAATCTGTTCTCCTTTTGTCTCTGCTGTTCTCTTTAGTGATATCCTGAACGGTTCAGCGGTGTGTGTTTACCGAATGGAGGATGTGGTTCGAGCCTTTAAAGGGAACTTCCTGCATAAGGAGGGGCCTCAGTATAAATGGGCAGAATTTACAGGCAAGGTGCCCTATCCACGGCCAGGAACAGTAAGTTCATACTCAAAACTGGTAGCTACCGCTGCTAACGCTCCAGGTGACTTTTTGTACTTCTGTAAAAGCAAATGCATGATTTACCATATTAGCAATACTATACTGTCTTTGATGGAGGGTCATTTAATTCTGCAAAATTGTGCTTAATTTCCATATACGAATGCTCAAAATGAAAGACTGGAAGCATCTCACTCTCTCTCTCTCTTTCTCAGTGTCCTAGCAGTACATATGGAAGCTATAGCTCGACCAGAGAGTATCCCGACGACGTCATTTTCTTCAGCAGAACTCATCCGCTGTTGCAGGTTTGGCTGATATTTCACTTTATTAAATTAAGCCAGTTTAGCTTAATTAGATTGCCGCATTTTACAGCAGGTCAAGCTGTTTTTTTTTTCTCTTTATTTCTGTCTAAATTCTGAAGTGAACGTAGGAAATTAAATTAGCAGGCAGTCCTTGCCAACAGGGCACCGCTTCATCACAGGGAATATGAAACCTTCGCTGTATTAATGATGAATAACAAGACTGGCTGAACAAATTTATTAGTCTAAGATTTCACATTTAATGTGACGCATTCTTGCTTTTTTTAAATAGGAAAATGTCCTGCCTCTTGGAGAGCGACCCCTCCTGGTGAGGGTGGGTGTTCATTACAAGTTCAGCAAACTGCTGGTGGACAGAGTGGAGGCTATCGATGGCACCTACGACGTCCTGTTCATCGGTACAGGTAGGTCGCGTGATGGTAAAGCTTGTGTTTCTGGCATTTTAAAGTGCTTTTCATAATTAAATATGGTGGATTATTATTATTTTTGTTTTGTCTTTAGACTCAGGACTCGTTATGAAAGCAATCCATCTGCACAGGGAGCACGGCCAGAGTCAGGAGGTCACTCTGGAGCAGATGCAGGTTTTTCAGGTACTGCAAGCTTTTTCTGTGAGGAAAAACAGGCTGAAAGCTAAAAAAAACTCAGATCTGTTAAGAGTCGGTCTATTTTGCATTATAGCTCATTGTCTGCAGATTAAGTTGTTTCTGTTTTTTTAATGCATTTTTTGCATTTCTTCGCGGCGTCCATTCATTCCTGCTCCATTAAAAAAAATTAAATTACCTCTCAAAACTAGATCCAAATGTACATTATTGTCGCAACATAATGCAGCGCAGACTTTTCAAATTAGCCTGCGCGACAACAATGCATGCAGACGCAGTGTGACGAATTCCATATCTCCATGCCATATGGAAATGAATGGAAATGCATGCGTTTCTCTGAACAGTAAGAAATCGCATGCGTGCAAAGACTCCATTCTGCTGTGGTTAATGCAAGATAATTATGCACATATTCTACCAGTAAAGTTCTCTGTATATTTACATGAAATGCAGTAAATACCTTTATTTAACCCCTTAACGCCTAGTGTATCATATGTGATGCATGAGTTTTTTGGGAGTTTTTCAGAATTTCCAGATGTAATAAATACGATACAAATTAAAACTTGTTTATGCATATTAATATTAAATTAATATTAAATCAGAAAGTTCATTAAATGCTCAATTTTTTTCAGCTGTCTCGTGATTTATGATTTAGAGGGTTAAACTTGTCACTCTACCAAGGCCAAATTACTACACCTAGTCATATTTACCAAAAAAGAGAAGATCACAGAATGAACTCCACTTCCTATCTATCTATCTATCTATCTATCTATCTATCTATCTATCTATCTATCTCTGTTATCTTTGCTGAAGTATAAACCTGGTGTGTTTCTCAGTTTTCCTTTTCTGTCTCCTTCACAGCACAAATCACCTGTGACAGCCATGGCACTCTCAAAGAAAAAGGTAACAGACGAGACTCGCTTTCAAACTTCCAAACTGCCGCACTCACACACGGTAACATTGCACTTCTCACTCGTCTCTCCACCTTGCGTCTCCAAGGACGGCTTCATCACCAGTTGCCATGGTTACCTCACCTCAGTCAGAGCAATAATGAAGCGATGCTCACACACAAAAGTACCTTGCATTATTAAAACAGTTTGGGATCAGGGAAGAAAAAAAAGAAACCGCAGCTCACACACACACACACACACACACACACATGGAGATTATAAAAAGCAAGCATCGCCACATTTCTCTGTTTTTCACCCCGCATGCAAACACACACTCTCCGTGGCCACTGACATCGCTACAGCTTGAGTTGGTTTTGTGACTCAGAGAGTGGAGATGAATCTGCTTTTTTATTTCTGGTGACTGTCAAAGTGTCCGTGTTGCAGGGGAGTGAACTTGATGCCCCTTTGTTTTTCTCTTCTTGCTCTCCCACATTGTTTCTGCTTTCCCCCCCTCCATCGTTGTTTTCTCCTCCATCTCTATTTCAATCTTTCACCCACCCCCTCTCCTCTATCAGTGGTTGTTTGTGGGCTCCAAGGAGGGTGTGTCTCAGCTGGCCCTTTACCAGTGTGAGCTGTACGGTCAGGCCTGCGCTGAGTGCTGCCTGGCCAGGGATCCCTACTGCACCTGGGACGGACATGCTTGCAGCCCCTATATGCCGACCGTGCGCAGGTAAAGAGGACATATCTGCTGTATCCAGATCCAGACAGCACTGATAACATTACAGCAGATTGAGTTTCCCCTTACGACTTGAACTTATTTTATTATGAAAAGAATCAATGTGGAATCATTCTTCCCAAATTTGATTTAAACCACATTTGTTGATAGTCCGAAACATGGTTCAAGTTACACCTAAGCTCAGATTTTTCTGATTAGATTTTAGGCATTTTTTCCACATGATTAAGATTTTGTTTCTTTACTAACTATCACAACTGGCCATAATTTCCATAATTAGGTTGTTTATGATGACATGCCGTCTTTTGCCTTAGTGAGCAAATTGATTCTGCCAAGGAAGTTATGGTTTTGCGTGTGTGTCATTATGTCTTTAAACACGATAGCTCAAAAAGTTTTGAATGAATTCTGATAAAACTTAGTAGCGGTATAGAGTGGGTTCATGTCAATAGATTGGTCTGAAGGTCAAAATAACAACGTTATATAGCACTATTTAAAACTATGTTTCTTACTGCCATTGTTTGTATTGACAACATATAGGCATTCTAAATGTCACATTATAGTTTGGATCCAAATATGTCACATTTGACCTCTGATCTCACTTTTATAGTTCACATCTGCCATTCTTTAAAGTTGACCTCTCCCCTAATGCCGCTCTCACTTTAAGTAAATTAATCCCTTTTCTATCCGTTCTGTCTAACATAAGCTTGTGGTGTCTGCTTGTCCTCAGGAGGAATGCTCGTCATTTAGGAGAGGATGAAGATCCACTGACTCAGTGTGTCAGACAGGGAGGTGAGCAGTTTCCATTGTTTCCATTCAGGATCTTTGCTTTACCTGTTACTCAATGCTCAGGCCCCATTATGGAGCACTAACCTCAGTAAGGTTTCAGAGGGCGGAAGCCTCTTCCAGGCTAGTGAGAGGCAGGCTACATCTTGGACAGGTCGCTAGGCCATCGCATATGTAAAATATCTTTAACCTGTTCCACCTTTTCTCTCTTTAATTTAGCCGGGCTGCAGGTGGAGGCAGAACAGAGGGTGATGATGGTGGCAGAGGGTAACAGCACCTACCTGGAGTGTTTGCCTAGATCCAGACATGCTGCAGTGACCTGGTACAAACAGGCTGGAGAGAACAGCGCTGAACTACACCAGGTGCAGTCACACGTTTTACACTTGTGCTTTCATGTTCCAAATTATCCAGATTATAAATTTCCTCTTCAAAAATCTCTCGTCAGGTGGTAACTGGTGACCAGCTGGTGGTGATCGAGCGGGGTGTCCTGATTCGTCGAGCCGAGCTGTCTCATGGTGGGGTCTACCACTGCCAGGTGGAGGAGCACGGCTACCACTGGACTGCCGTCACCGTGCGCCTCGCTGTTTGGAGCGCCTCTGCCAATCGCCTCCTGGCTTCCTGGTCGGGCTCGTCCTATCAGAGTGCTGGAACCCAACCGTGGTACGAGAACGTGATGGCACTGATTCACCCCGGAAACCTCGGCCAGCACTGCAAGGCTCTGGGATACCGCCCCCCGCGCAACCACCATCGCCATGGTGACACAAAGGGGGAGCCAAACAAGGAGAAAGAGAGGCACAAGCATGGCGGGGGAAGAGGAGGAGGAGGAGGCGGCGGAGGAAGAGCAGCGGGGAGGAAGAGCAGGAGCAAGCCGCAGCAGAGGGCGCCGAGGAGTGCTTGAACGCGTGGCCGAGCAGGAGGGCAGATTTGCAGTGACTTCAACAACCGCACACACACACACACAAATCTACACACAAATGCTCACATGTACACATACACAGTTAACTTATACACTGAGACACACGCATACTGTATGTACAGAGACTACTTCATGCGCATGCACTTATCTACAAACAAACATGGCGTCCTTTCATTATAGAGACAAACAAGCTAAGCTACACGTGAGTGACTGAAGTATGTACAGGATCTGGACAGCGAGGACTATTTCCCCGGGACAAATGACGGTATGAATGAAAAGGCTTAGGTTGCATCGCATGTTGAATGAAGGATAAACGGCATGCCCAAATCCCTAAGTTTGACTGACTCTGAGTCATGACAAGGACATTTGAGTGGATTCTTCGGATTTGGACGCTCTACAGAGAGAGAGTAAAAAAATAAAAACAAAAATCCGAGTCTCGTTCCAGAAGGCGATTTTAAGCATTTGGAAAAATCATCCGACCCGTCTGTCCCTAAAAGGACCATACTTGTGGTTTTGCATGTTTTTGCCCATTAATTAGGAATCACAGCTATCCCTCAAAACAGAGCAGATGTTTTTTAGATTGATTTCCTACCTTCCAGGCAAAAAACTGCTTTCCATTTTGTCATGCGGAAAGAGTGACTTTTGTTTTTTTCAAAGTCATGTTCTTGAAGTTGAAGAAGTACTTTTTTTTCCTCCAAGTACTTTGTAAAACAATTGTTGCACTTCAATTTCAAGGACACTCTTTCCCCGGGCATACAGGAATTAATTTAAAAACTACTTCTTTGTTGTTGGAAAGAGAACAGAAGATGACAGAAGGGCAAACACGTCCTTGCAGAAAGGCTGTCAGATACCATTCAAATGTCATTGGAACCCAATGAAACAGCACAAAAAAAGAAAGCTGTCAAACTTCTCTGTAGTGGAGAGTGTGTTCATCTTAAAACACTGTACAGCAGTGATACATAATAAGAAAGTCTAAAACATCCAAAAAACAAGTTGTGGGTGATCAAGGTAACAGTTTAACTCAGAAACTTTGATTATTTTTATTTTGAGCAGCAGCAAATAGCACTGATGAGTTTCAATTTTCCTCACTTAATGGACATATAACATATAATCCTTCAGGCGGTTTCCCTGAAGTAAGGGCTTTGTTGGTTTCTTCAGATAGGTGGGGTCTGACCACGAGATGACTGACTGCGACCATGGAGATGAAAGGGGGAGAAAAAGCATGGTGGCGGCTTTGATGAGGTTACATATCAGCTTTCCCAGGACATTAGTGTTCTGTGTTGCAGCCCTGCAGACCCGCTATAGGAGATGTTTCCATTATGTTCTCCTCAGTGTTTGCTTCTGCAATGCTGGCTCGGTTAAGACTCACGGGCATAAGCTGCCACTGGTTTTGTGCCACGGAGAGCGGTTTAGTTTAGGTGTGGGAACAAAGTGAACAAAAAACGAAGGGAAGAAAAATGCTCTGTGCTGTTTATAGTGTTGGTTGAGTCCCACGTGTGGACGCTGTACACATTTAGGAAAAAGGCGCAGACACGTCTGAACACCAACTCGAACAGAAACTTCCCTTTGACATTCAGAACTGAATGTCCTGCGTTGGTCTAAATTAGCGCGCTTTCAGGCTTTCTATCTATTGTTGTTTAAAAAGTTGAGAGTGAATTTTAAAGGACTTTTATTACAACATGAACAAGAGGATCAAACTGTAAAACGAACTAGAAGAAAACTGTACAGAAATGCATGTTTCTCAACCTGTTGGTGAATTTGAGTGGATTAGACTAACACAGAAGAGTGGAGCACTATATTGCAGGTTCTGCAGCCCCAGATGGTAATGACATCTGACTGTAAATTATGAAGCAGGCCCAGCGGATCATAAAGAAGCCTTTATTATACCAAGCTGGAACTGGAGAAAGTGCTGAACAGGACTGGCGTCAAATGGACTCTGGCCAGTGGGATTTGAGTGACTTTGCGAAGCAGTAAATTGTGATTTGTTCTTAAAATGTTAAGCGAACACAGCTACTTCCACCTCTATTTAACTTCCTTCTTTGTGCTATTTATTATTTTTATCTGGTGTGAGACTACTTCTTTGAAGAGTTGTGATGCTTTTTTTGACATGAGCGTCTTTGTTGTTCTGTCTTTGTACGTGTGTCTGATGTCCGATTGTTACCAGAAGATGTACCTTCCCACATTCACCAGTGGAAATGTTTTTATTTTTGTGATTTTTTTTGCTTTGTTTTGTTTCTTAAATCTTGTCCATCCTATTGGCATCTAAAGGAAGTGCTGCTTCAGTCTGAGGGAGCGGGAACTAAATGTGCATTTAAATTTTTTTTCTGTTTGTCTTCTAGTTGTTGATGTTTTCCAGAACACTGGATGCAGACTAAAAGTTCCAACATCAAGCTTGAGCTCAACAGTACTGCTGTTGTGTGTGGATCACGTGGCATGAGTTCTCCTTAAATCATAGAGAGAGAAAGGTGTAGCTAAAGAACAGAGGGAAAACTTACTAAATTAAAACTTAATCGAATTTTATGTGCTATACTGGAAGAATACATTTACATGCATGGTTAGGCCCAATAATAACAGCCTCAACGTTTTCCCTTATTTAATATCATCCAGCAGTGGTGATGCTGAACACACATTGCTGACGGTAATATATACCATGTTGGGTCCTGCTGGATCCCAGTCTATTTGCTCTTATAGCTCTATGCGTCACCTCTCTCTGTGTGCTTAAGGATCTGTGTGTCTTTTTGTGTGTTTGACATTAATGGGATCAGATTTAGAGTAGCTGACAGAAAGTTCAGGGGCTTTGCCGCTAAATCTTCCAAATGTGGAACTCTGCAGTAGATTCGAGATATTTTTTGATGCCGTAAGAAGAATAAACCAGAACAACACAAAGCACAGAGTCCACAGATAATTAATATGGGTTTGGCTTCTTGGTGTCTTGGCTCTTTGCTTCTTGGCTCGAGCCACATGAAAGAAGTCACCAGCACTGAACTAATTCTGAGTTTAGTTTATAAGGGAGCGTGTGACACTGAGCAGCTGTCCAAGTGTCACGCAGCCAATTCTTCAAAAATGAATGTGTGTGTGAGTAAGTGTAACACTGCAGCTGTAATCTAAAATGAAGTCAGGATTTGGCCTGTTGTTAGGCTGCTGTTAAACGCAGCGTTTAGAGTCGAATAGCTTACTGGTAAGGTATTTTGATTGGTCACACAACTGGTTTTCCAGCAGATTTCCTGTGCTCATGAAAATTTGAAATATATCCCTGGGCTTTTACTGTTTATGTCCAGAGCTGGCAAATAATCATTATAACAGGACTCAAGCTTTGATTAATTCAATTTCAATTCAGTTTTAGCTAAAGCTCCAAATGAGCATAACAGTCGCCTCAAGGCACTCTATATTCTAATGTAAAGACAATAATAGAGAGAAAATCACAACAGTGAGACAACCCTGTATGAGCGAGCACTTGGTGACAGTGGGAAGGAAAAACTATCTTTTAACAGGAAGAGACCTCTGGTAGAACCAGGCTCAGGCAGGGGCGACCGGTTGTGTGAGGGAAGGAAGACAGCATAAATGTCATGCTGTAGAAGAGGGATAGAGATTAATAATAATATACTGATTAGAATGTAGCTTTCTCATCACATAATATTATAACATTTATCAGTTAGCATACTGCCAGATTTTCACTAAAGATGCTGAATGCTAACACCACAATCACTACTGTAGTCTATCACAGATTTAAAGCTCTTCTGATTAGCCTTTGTTGTGCTAAAAAAACATGCAGAAATTCTGCCCATATTTTACAACAAATGGCTATCCATTACTACAAAAAAAAACTACATAGTATCACAATACATAACAGCACTTAATAGAGTTGCGCCATAGAGCCATAATCAGGTCAACTGAAGCAAGTGTCACTAGCTAGCTAGTTTAGCTTAGCATAAAGGTTGAAAACAGTGGCAGTGCAGCTAGCCTTGACCCATGGAGATGGTAAATATAGGCTCAAGTTCTGCTCAATAAGAAAACACACCCTCAGTCTAACAAAGCAAAGCTTTCAACTCTGTTTTTCTTGCTAATTTCGACCGCTCTCCGGGTATATTTGAATTACTATTCATGAGATCCAGAAACATTAAAAAGATTTACCTAACTATGCTTGTAATGACCCTGCCTTGTGGATATTGTGTGTATATATGAATGTGTAACGTGTATATTTTATGTCGGATCCCATCTCTGCTGAAAGTTCTCTGCAGAAGTCAAACGAGACATTTTTATGGAGGACCATCTTAAACATTTAATGCTTTTCCTCTAAGACGTGGTGCAGAGCTGCTCCTCGTTCATTACAACGGCCTCACTCTGTTATGCTGTATTTACATCTGAGTGCCAACATTCGTCTCTTGTGATTTTCCAGAACGACTTCTCTGCAGACGGAATGAAACTGTCATCAGATGATCTCCTCCCATGTGCAGAGACTTTGTTTTTCTTTTTGTAAATATGTATAAAGGTCTGCTTTCAAATGAGCTTGCGTCTTGTGGTTTAGTCTGCCTATACGAAAAATATCCAGATTCTGAACTACACACCAATCCACACATTTTTGTGTATTACTGCTGAACAAAATTTACAGCAACACGGGCAACTTTGCACTTTTTTTCTGCAATTTTTCTAATCTAGCGATTTTGTTTTATAAAGGTTACAATATAAAGCTTTTACTTGTAAATTATATAGTTTGCAAGGGTCAATTCTGAGTAATGGAAAATCATTTAAACACCAAGGAGGTTTCAACCTTTTGAGGACACGTGTCCTTTAGAAGCGTATAGGCAAATTTGGACACTGAGTGGTGCATAGTTGTATTACAGGCATTCATTACAGCTATGCTATTTTTCATGCACTCTGTCCATCACCGGTTTCACTCCAAAACACTAACATACCGTTCAATACCAAACCACCATCTGTCTCTGCCAAAGCGACCACGTACACTACTTTCTCATCAAATGATAAACAACTGGTATGCTGAGTAATCAGATTGGCGAGAGATGCGTTCCAGTCATGCTCAACATCCTTGACTTTGCTTGTTTCTGCTGTTTGCAAAACTTCTGATAACAGAGAGGTCAAGAACTCTTTACAGGTTAAAAAAAAAAGTCTAAGAACTGAGATATCACAGAAATAGAGAACCGTGCATTTATATGAAGTTAGTCTATTGTAAGCCGGTGTTTTGTTAAGAAATAATCATTCTCTTTGCAGTGTTTTTACAAACCTCTTCTGGCTGACAAAGTTGTGATTCCATAATTATATTTCATTTGGTTTCTTATTAGGCTATACATTAGAGGCAAAAGGTATCATCTGTCCAAGCAAAGCAGACCTCATTACACAGCGATTACACTCTTTTCGAATACATTGTGTCAATTTACTCACGTCATGCTATAAAAACAAAACAAAAACACCTTATGAAGTACTCTGTGAAGTGGAACTTTTAGGAAACACTTTTTCCTTTGGCATGTAAGCAGCTGAAACTCACTCTGATATGACTTCATCCTCTACCAAAACATTTAGACAAAGGTTTTCATGTTCTTGTGTAGCGTTTCAAACACCGCACGTTTAAAGCAGAACTGAGGAAACACTGACAGCAAACGGGCAAAAGTTACGATCCTTTAATCAACCAAGTTACGTACAGAAATATCAGTTTGGCTGTCTTTTATGTTTTTTGCCATTCCTAAGTCAAAATTGTCTCAAGATTTTAACTTAACAGCTTAAGGGTTTTTTTTGTTTCAATTTTGAGTTATTTTTTCAGATGTTTGAATTAGTAACTTAAAATTTTGAGATAATAACCCTCCAATTTTCTGCAGTCTAGTCTTCAGACCTTCTGCAAGGTCTTCGTTGTCTTCCTGAGTTACTCCAGCACTTTGATTCAAAGTTTCATACTTTGGGTTCCTTTTATACTCAAAGTTCTCTGCAGGACAAATTCTCATAATTTCAGATTTCACAATTTTTAACTTACCCAGTGAAATACCTCAAGATCTAGAAGATAGAGTGTCATTGTTTTTGTTAAAGACATTCTCATATCACAGAGGTTGACCTGGAATGACCTCTGACATTTCTTTGTCATGGTAAAATGAGTCCTTTGTATACCGCTTAAAAACCTAAACGTTCAGTGAGAGTGCCTGAAAAGGTAAGCATGCTTATTCACAATCACAAGTCGCTAATGATGGAAAACACTGATCAATAACTGTCAGCATCTTTTATCAGTGTGAGCATATCAGCATGCTGTTAGTAGAATTTAGAGCCCAGAGTGCCATATTAAAGTTTCACATTTGTGAAATTTGTGAAGCCTTACTAAACACATGCGGATTGTGCACTGTGCACCAGAGTGAACAACCAGCAGAGGAAAGGCATGATCGTCATGTACAGTTAATATAGAATCACCAGTTAGCCTAACTGTAGGAGGATCTCTTGCAGATGTGCAAACGACACCCAGAAAGACCCCAGGCTGGATTTGAGCGCAGGGCTTTCTTGCTGTGAGGCGACAGTGCTAACCACCACACGCAAATTAGACTCCCTGGGTGACCAATATGGTGACAAGACATGGGACATGTGGTGACCTAAATGGCTTTGCATTTATTGGTATTTGCTGTTTTCTCCAAACGACTCAATAAAAACAGCATGCTTGGGAAATGTACCGAAAAACTATTGCATGCTTTAAAACAAAAAATTCTCAGAAGGGGAAACTTTAGGATTTGCCACACAGAATGACTCATCTACTCGTCTGACTTTCCCCCCAATTGGTTGGTGACCAGAAAGACGTCTTTTCACCATTTCGCTCATAAAAGAGTCTTTTAGGTGTAATAAGGGGGTTGTGCACTTCACCATAGTATCCCATTCAGTGAAGTTCTCATGCTGGATAAAATTGTCTGCTCAGGCTTAAGATTGAATTTTACAGCTAAATGCCACCGATGGTTTTCTGGAGTGACTCCACTGGAGCTCACCACGGTTGTTGGAAACACAGGCATTATCACAGATGCCTCTGTTTGATTATGTCTTCTACTTTGACTTGCACTTAGCCGAGCTGCCAGACTTTCCAAAATGCTCTGAAGCTGCCTCCCAAAGCCCACAATTTCTCTCCTAAGGTAACAGCTGTACTTAAATATGTCCATGTT
>VOQK01008690.1:26429-46517 GCA_015052645.1 Benitochromis conjunctus | reverse complement strand
TTTTGCCTGAGCCTTCAAAACTTGGAGGTGCTTTAAAGGATTAACTCGCAGGCTGGCTGCTCCTGATCACCAGTGTGGAGGAATAAAACCTAACAGCAAATGTTTCAGTCTTTGTTTTTTGTGTAGGTTGCTTCATCTTGTTATTTTCTTCAATAACAAAGTCAGAATGTTGAGAAGTAAAATCAGGTCTACTCAATATTTGTGACTACATTTTGTTATTTTTTTTAAGATGACCGCATACAGAATGTATTTGTACACAAGTAGAAAGAGCAACTCTTATGAAGTGTGTGATGCTGTAACAGCTGTAACAGCTGTGAGCAGGACAAGGCCGGATTTTAGAATAGTAAATGGCCTGCATTTGTATAGCGCTTTACTCAGTCCCTAAGGACCCCAAAGAGCTTTACACTACAATCAGTCATTCACCCATTCACACACTGGTGATGGCAAGCTACATTGTAGCTAGGTTTCAATACAAGGAACCAGATTAGATGGTTCTTACCCTGTTGAAAAAGAACCAAATATGGCCAGGCGAGGTGCTGCAAAATAAATACACAACATATTATTACACAAGGTGAAGAAACTTTAACTACTAGAGATATAGTGCAAGAGCTAGAGGTGTATAAATACTGCCTTTGCTCAAACTATGCAAAGAAGTATTTTTGCAAGCTATAGGAGCAGCACCATGTCTGCACACGAGAAAAACTTTCTCTACATGCCAAACTACACTGCAACATCTGTTCACTTAAAGTAATGTCAGCACCCAGCTTTTGACAATCGACCAGAAATAAAGTGCAACGCTTAAATGTGATTAAATGTGTGGATAACTGTGTTATATAACCTTAGGGTGGGAAAAAATATATGAATAGAAAGGTTTTAGTTTTCTGTTACATATCCAGTTAAAGCCGAACAGTAGAAAAGTACTTCCCCGTTTTAAAACGTTCTTAACTTTTGCTTCTCAAGCTTTGGTGATTCCAAACTCGGGTGATAATCCTAAAATTGAAAACATTTTACACGAAGTTTGGTTCCATGCTCAGCACGTCCAACCTGACGGCTTGCACCGAGAGCAACGAGCCACCAGCTTTAATCCAGTAAGGACGCAGTCGTTAGTAAACTAAAATAAATGCAGTCTGGGTGGTTTAAACACAATATATGTCAAAGCCTGTTTCAATATCTGTTTAATGTGACTGCTGCCAGCTAACATGGCTAGCCGCTATGCTAATACAGACAGAGCAAGGTCAGCGTCGCTTCCCCTAAAAGTTACAAACCCGCCGACAAACACAGCCAGGCCGCCGAGCAGTTCACTCCCCTGGGCTCATTTTTAAAATACTCAGAACAGCATGAGTATACAAAGACACCAACGGCCACTGAAAAGCGTGTACTTTCACTCAAAACATCACTCACCTACCAACGCTGCCATCTTTGGAGGTTCTGGTTACGTCAAACTGGCTCTTGTCATGTCAGAGCTCGAGCTGCTGGGGGCGCTGCTGCCACGTGACAACCACCACACATGCTCGCGCTGCACACTTTAAACCCGCTCCAATCCTCAGAGCCTCATATTCATAAACCAAAGACAAACAAGGAGCTCTAAAAGTACAAATACAATCCTGGTGGAACATTTTTAGACTTTGACTTTTAGAAATACTGAACTGTCTAAAAGATCTCTGGACATCTAAGTGCAACCCTGAGCCAATAGCAACATATAATCAGCAACCGAACAGGTCTGAAGGCCAAGTTGGGGTCACATTTCACCTGTCAAATACAAGAATAACAACATATCATAATAAAATATATTCTGTAGCCTAAAATAATGTTTTTTTCAAATTACTATATTATTATAACTCTTAAATTCTCATAAAATCAGTGCATATGTGTCTTGATGTCTATATATTATTAAATAGACTGATCGCAGTTATTATTTGAGTCTTTAGATAGCTGTTTGGCGCCTCCAGTGGACTAACATTGCTACTGACAGACCTGAACGCCTCCAAGGGTGATTTATGACTGTCTTTTCTCACGTGTATGTGCATGTATGCATGTTTAAAAACCTCTGTAATGCTAAAAACAATTCACATAAAATAAACTAAAGAGTATCCACAGATGCTGTCACTGTGACACATTCAGGCTGAGGTTAACTCACTGACCCTCACACTTTTTCTGAGATGTCCCACATCTGATGCATGATTTTATCAGTTATGTCCCACCCACAGTGGCTCCATGCCCCATCACTGGGGCCCACCCCACGGTTTGAGGTGCATCATAAGTTTCTGTGCAGAGGAAACAGAAAAGAAACCGTTTGAGGGACATGATTTATGTCGTCAGTCAATAAAATATTTCCATCCATCCATTCGCTTCCGCTTATCCTTTTCAGGGTCGCGGGGGGCGCTGGAGCCTATCCCAGCTGTCTTAGGGCGAGTAAAATATTTCCATTTAATTTAATTTATTTATTATTTTATCTATTTTAGAGCAAAACCACACAACACATTTCTGTTTCATTACTGGCCAACAGTGTGAGTGAATCCGTGTAAATTAAACTGAAAGTTGAGACTTTATTTCAGAAATAGTGAAAAACACCAGTGGGGTTGTGATTACTCTTATTCTGGAGTTTATTAGAGCGCGTTAGCAGAGCTTTCACATGCATGTCAGGTAATCAGAGCAGCAGCAGGAACAGCCCGGCTCTACTGGTTGAGCTGCATTCAGGAGTGTGTTGTCATAACAAAATGATATATTAAATCTATCACACTCGAATAAAACTCTCATGTCACCCAGGGCTGATTTATAAGCTGCTGCAGTAACAAATATGATAGTGTGTGTGCTCTATCACATTTTAAATTTATGATCACAGATGAAGTTAAACTTACTGTCTCAATTCATGTGAGCGTTGCACCATGAAAACAGAGCACAGCCACACCGACAGTTCACACCAGCATGAGAGCACAATAACATCAAACACTGCAGGAGCGCCTGATGGCTGACAGCAGCAGTCTGTGGTTTCAGTTTGAGAGCAGCGAGCGAGAGGTGCTGCACGGTCTAACCTGTGTTTCATTCATTTCCTGATCCATCTCAGATCTATGTGAACAGATTTAAACATCTAAAAGTGATCAAACATTTATAAATGGTTGATTTTCTGTTCACTTGCTGGTTTGTTTCCGAGTTCTTGCAGAAATCATTAAACTGACCCCTGGACCGGGGTCCAACAACTACAACAACAATAACAAGAACCAATCCTTGGTTCATCAGGAGGAAGATGGAGATGACGAATGGGAAGCTAATCTGACATCTTTATGTGCAGATTTAAAAGAATTTATCTGAAATCTCACGAGGCCGGGGCAAAGCAGAACAGACGAGAAGCAGTGCAGCAAGAAGATCGTTCATTAATCTGGTAATTTATTTTATGATGAGTCATTGAGTGTGAAAAAGGAACTCCAATTACTTTGCTTGGCCAAAATTCAGAAGTCCAGCTGACTCTGACAGCAGCTTACAGAACAGGAAGTCTGTAGCAGATGGAGTTTATTCAGGTGTTTTTGGAAACACGATGAGGAAATCCCAAAATTTGACATTATACAGTCCTGTGCAAAAGTCTTGAGCCACCCTTCGTTTCTTTATAAATGTGGTAGGAAAATGGGAAATACATCTGCAAACATGGAACTACAAAAAACAAAAATAGTTTGTACAATTCTAACAAGCTTTAAAAGTCAAAATTTTGTGTGACCACCTTTCTTCTTCAACACAGTCTGAACTCTCTCAGGCAAACTTTCTTTCTTCAGGAATATTTCTCCAGACTTCTCGGAGCTCTTCTTGGGATGTCGGCTTTCTTTGGTAAAGTTATTTTTGTGTGTTCTTGTGTAATTTGACGTACCGCTGCCTTTTCTTCCTGTTTGTCTTTCTTAAGAATGGTTTCTGACAGCCACCTGTCAAATCTGATGGTCAGTAGATGGACATGACTTCTTCTTTAGTCCCCCATTTGTCGGGTTTGTGCTCACCATGCCAAGTTTCTGGCTCATGGCTCTTTGGGATTCACTTTGTTATGGCAAAAATGTTAATTTCTGTTACTTTCTTTGGATTTTTTGTAGATCAGACTAAAGAAACTGGAACAAATGATGTGTTATTGTGGCAGTCTGCTGCTAACAAAAACCCTAAAGATACAATTTCTTTGCCAACTCGTCTGTTATGTTTAAACAACACTGGTTCATCTGCTGAGTTAGGCGCCGTTTTATCACTTTTAAAAATGACCAGTCTGGCTGCTAGGAAGCAAAATATTTTGAAAAAAAAAAGAGAGTGGTGGCTTAAGACTTTTGCATATTAATGTATAAGAAAGGACATTTAAATATTTAAATAAAGAGGAAAGAGCCAAACAAAAATTTAATGAATTTGAAGCGCTACAGGTCTTTACAAAGCAGTAATTTGAACAGTAATTTCAGACACTCTGAAACACATAAAAACTTCTATGTTCTCCTCTCACTGTGCTCGGCTCCGTGCTCAGATACCTTTGGATCCCGTTATTTAGTCTGACGCTGACAAGCCTGTGTGCTGGTGTTTGAACGTGCGTGAGTGTGGTTCAATCTTTACTGCAATTTGGAAAACTCAAATAAATCTCTGCATTTGACGGTGAAAAATATGCATTCAGATTCAATAAATACCTCCGGTCAACAAATGTGCTGTAATTATAGTAATCTGAATCCCTGGGTATTCTCCAGTCGAGTGTCAGTTGTCAGATGAAATGCACTGCGTCTCATCTAGTTTTTGTTTTGGCCTCGTTTTGGTGCCACAAACCGAGCAAGTTCATCAGCAGCAGCGAGGACGCCAGCAGGGTGGAGATGGTGCACGTTATTATCACATAATGACAGTCCCAGCTCTGAAAACGCACGCCGCCATCTCTCCAGGAATAGACGCTCAGCCAAAGCAAAAGCAACGAGCGGTCAATGGAAAACCAACCACAGCAAGACATTTTTGATTCTTTTTTTTGTTTTTACAAAATGGCTTTTATTCTGTCTTCATCACGTACAAACTTTGTCAAATAATAATAAAGTCTGACAACTGCAGCTGCTCTGCTGTGTTTCGGTCAAACCAAATCCAGCTGTATATATGTATGTATATATAGCAGAGCTTTTAAGTATTTAGAGTTCAAAACATTAAATATAGGCACTGGAATAGCTTAAAAGGACAAATGTTTTATGACTACAGCATTGTTCAAAGGCGTCCTCAGCCACTAGCAGGCGGAGCTCTTGCATTTCAGATAATAAGCATCAATCCACATAAAAGGTTGTGTATAAGGAGGAGCAAGAAAACACAAGTCAAGCTGTCACAGAGTCGGAGGTTACAGTGGTAACACGGGTAGCTGTGCTGAACTGCAGACCACAGGAATGGGCTATTTTTGGAAAGATCTCCTCCTCTCGGAGAAGGAGGCAGGCAGCTCGCCTCTTCACTGAGCATCCAGGATGTCTGGTGTGGCACTCGGGCTCTGTGATGACCAGGAAGAGGGGGTGACCTGATTATAGAGGACGTCCTGAGAGCCAAACAGCAGCTCTCTGAGATGGAGGACATACATGAGGAACAGATTGAGAGCCACCATGGCGAGGAGCGGGAAGACGGTCAGGCCGGAGCCGAAGCCTCGCCAGGAGACGCACGTGTTCAGGGTGACCCAGTAAACAAGCCTGAGGAGCACGAAAAGAAAAAACCAAAGAGGAAATCAGATTGACTTCAAACCTCTGTGATAAACACAGCTTCCCCACCACAGTCAGTCAGGCTTAACCAGTGTTACCTCCAGTCTGCTAGGCTCAGTCTGCCAGACATCTTTAATAACTCCATATTTTTAAAAAGTCTCCCAAAACACAAATACGCCTTTCAATGCACTCCAATAAATGTTGCTACAATCAATTTGTATGGTCATAAATGGACCTTTTTTGGGAGTGGGTGACGAGTCCACAAAGACCGTGCAATAACACAAACAGCTCTCAGCAGTTTATAGCAACTTTCAAACCACAGTTTTACTGTTTTTTTTCTACTCTCGCTTTTTATTGGCCGCGGCAGACAGCTGCTCAGCTTTAAAACCAACCGAGTAATACGGTCCAGCATCAAACAGTCGGTGACGGGCTATTTAAACGAGACAGATGCTGTGTTTCACTCAGAAGAAAAAATAGACAAGACTCCAAGAGGTCACAAATGAGGCTTACCTAATATCTAATAAGTCGGCTGATAAATCAGACGCACAAACCAACGTAACTTTGTAATACTGGCAAACTTTGAGGCTTGCAGTCTGAGCTCCGCGGCGCTGTGTGACGCAGAGCTTCTCTTTGGGTTTGTTAATGACAGTGGTTGTGTTCGCTTTTAGTCCGGTCAGTGGCAGCCTGTCAGTGCATCGCTTTGGACTAAAATAAGTAAGCGACTGTTTTTGAATTCGCCGCCATCGCCATCATTTATGGTGCACAGAGGATAAACTCCATGGCTTTTGGAGAAAATGTGTGTGGTTGTCACACTTTTTAGTCATGCGTGAACTACTGACCTGTCAATAACCTTTCCTTAAAGTGCCGGCTCAAAATGGGTGTCATTTTCATTTTTCAATTAACTGTAACAAAAAGTAATTAACCATCAACAACACTTTGTGACAACTGGTCCTGGTCTACTTGACTCTAGTTTCAACATGGGGTTGGCATTTTGTAGTCGTCCTATTCACTGTGCTAACTCTGGACTTTCCTCAATTCTGGTCTGTGAAGCAGAAAAAAGCGGCACTAATTAGCATGTTTGCACGCTGATGACAACACTGGGCTCACGGGAACTGCCCGGCTGCAGCATGGCTCTGAACTCTCAGGTTGTTGCAGGTGTAACATTCAATAAGGCCTGTGTTTATCGACTTTTCTGCCAAATTTTAAAAAAGAAGATATTAAATATTAATCTGCATAAATGAGTTTTCATTTATATCATATTTTCAAAATCCACCAATTCTTTTGCTATTTATTACTTAAAAATGTGTTACTGATGATGTAGAGGTCTCAAAAACTCAAATATGATACACATGGCGTTACAGGGTTATCTCGCCGTGCGGACATCACGATCTCATCTTCCAGTGTCAGAGATCTTTGCTGGGAACAAAGTGATCTGTGTCTAACAGTGTGGAGCTATCCTAGACCAGATTTGCTGCTCCTTATTTGTGTAGCACTCTGGGTACGCAGATAGAAGGATAATGGAAATTCAGCTGGCGTGGAGGCTGCTGAGACGTTTATGTAAAGTCCTCCCACAGGCCAGCAGCTAGCAGGCCCATGCACAGTGGGCAATTCAAATGGCTAGAATGGGAAAGAGAGTGACCACAGAAGAGGAAGAAAGGCAAAAAACTCAAACAAAAGCCAAACGTGCTACTCCACTGGAGAGAAGATTTGGTTTTGCTCTACTACAAGAACCAAAAACAGCAGAAAAATGAACCCACATTACGAGGAGTGACACCTAATCGTGCATCCGGTAAGGTCGGCCATGCTGGATTTCCATTACCCCAACCCCATTGGCTCACAGGAGCTTTCCACCTTTCTCGCTTTTGAGCCTCACCTTCCAAAGATGAAAATGATAACCAGGATAGGCACCAACTTCAGCTGGTCTTGAGGCAGTAAAGCAGCCATAACAACAAGGTTCAGGACGTAGAGGAGTAACTGCTGCAGGGACGTGGTGACAAAAAGCTGCTGAACCGCACCTCTTCTGGGAAACGACTCCTGCAGATCGAAGGAGCCGCTGCAGAACTGGCAGGCTGCACCCATGAGCATCGCTGCGAGGGATAAAGGAGCAATAAGTCAGTTAGCATCTTGAATCTGGGCCATCTTTCCGCAAACAGCCCGCTCGTCCTGACAGCACACTTTGTTTTTGCAATTCCATCATTTGAATGTGAAGCAAACGCCAGCAGACTGGCCCACATGCAAATGCTCCTCACAGACACCAGCCTGACCTTTTTTTTACCACCTGCCCTCTTATTCCAAGTCACCCTCGGTTGGGAAGTGATTAAAATGTTCTCGAACAATTAGGCCACAGCCTGGGAGACGAGGGAAACAGCCAGCCTCTTATTGTAGTTTCCATTTAAAGCTATGTGAAGGAGAAGGAAATTATGCTTCTCCCCAGAGCCTGGGAGACGTCTGCTGCTACTGAGGTTGAAAGCGCATGAAATTAAAGAGGACAGGAGACACTGAAGCATTCCAAGACAAAGCAGCCAGACAAACCAAATCCTCTCTTAATCTTTATCTTTCGTTGAAGACTCTCACATGGCTGTTTTTGAACATCAGCGTGCAGGTGTGTGTGTTTGTGTGTGAGACGCGTACCGAGCAGGATGGGGACAGCAGCCACCACACAGCAGCACAAGGTGAAAACGATGCGGCTGGTTACATCAGGGAAGTCAGGGGGTTTGATGGGCACGTAGAAATAGAGTGCATAGAGGATCCCGGACGCACACAGAAGCGAGGCCAGCACCGAGAAGAAAGCGGGGACTCGGCTGCTCTGACAGCATGTGCACTGGCAGCAGCGGCATCGTCCCCGATCTGAAGTCTCCTCCACAGCCATGCAAGTCTCTCCCCGGCCCTCGGAGCTCCACACAGCCAGCTCCACGCTCTCCGGTGGCGGCCCTATCAGTGGCCGACCCTCGTCCACAGTGGAGTCCAGATTGGCGGATTCTGGACTCCATCTCGGTGCGTCTGTGCCGTTGGGAATGTCTCCCTGAGAGGCCGGGGTTGGAGGGCCCACGCAGTTTTCCGTGGCGGTGTCCAAATTGCGCGCCGCGATGATAGGACTGGAAAGAGTTTGATCCAGCTCCCCCTCCTCCCCATGATCCGCTCGAGACGCTTCTGGGAGGCTGACGCCAGACTGCTGGTGGCAAGGAGTAGAGCCTGTTCGAATCAGAGCACATGTAAAAAAAACAAGACATCAAAAGCAATCAGCTGCAGACTTACTCCAATCAATCATTCACGTTCTTACTTTCAAAATACAAAGCAGAGTCGAAAGTCTCATATAAACTGTTATTAAAAGGCTTCCTACAAGATCACTCTGATGGTGGTTAGGGCTGCCCACTAAGTGTCCAGCAAACACTGGTCAGTGAAAAGAGGGTCATAAAGTTTGGATTAGTGGGGGAAAAAGCACTTAGTGGCAACTCTAGTTTACATGGCTGAAGTCTACGGTGCTCACATACTACTTACATTTACTATAAGGCTGTTATAGTCATAAAACATAACATGGTCATAAATGATTGTTCATGGTTTAGTATTCGAAGCATGTAAATAGCAGGTAATATTAGCCTAATACACACAGTGTCCTTAACAGGCTGGCTTTGTGACAACATTTGTACAATCTATATTTGAAAGGTTTGTTATGATGTTTTATTTTTTCTCTAGTCGTTTCTAGTGACTTTACATGCGGCAAGGTCGGCGGTGTCAGACAGGCCGATCTGAATATTTCAGAAACTGCTGATCTGCTGGGATTTTCTTGCACAACACAATGGTCTGACGAAGGGAAGCATTGTTGATGTCAGAGATGAACTTTTAGAGTGCTTCGAGCTGATAGATAATGAGTTCACTGCACTCAAACGCCCTCCACAGTCACCAGATCTCAGTCCAATAGAGCACCTTTGGGATGTGGTTGAACAGGACATCCACATCATGGATGTGCAGCCAACAAATCTCAATCAAATTTCAGAACCTTGTTAAATCAACGCCCTAAAAGAACCAGAAAACAAAAATGGGCCCAACCTGGTACTAGCAAGGTGTCCCTAATGAACTGGCCTCTGAGTGTATTTGCGTCATTGTCAAATAATCTAATGAAAATGATCAAAACAAACAATGAAAAGAATGAAATTTTCTGTATACTAAAAGTGTGACATAATTCAACTAAAGGGTTGTAGTTTATCTCCTAATTGTGTATTAATACACAGAAAATACTCCTTTAAAAAAGTACACACAGAGTACTATCTAGCATGTTCGGCAGTGCAAAGAGTAATAAAAGTGTAGAAGGTCGCACGAACTCGCTGTTGGTTTTGGTCTTTAAATGGGATTTGTTTATAATAAGTAAAGTCATACATCACGAGGCGCATCCCGACAGCCACAAAAACCATGTGTCATCTTTAATTTTCATTACATTTCATTCACTTCTAATTAAGCATCTGACAGAGGCCATATGCAGACGAGAGCCCAAAGACCAGCATGAGCCCTCAGACACAAATTAAAACTTTAGAAAAAGGGTTTGGACTGAAATGTAAAAACATCCAGACCGCCGCTGCTGCAGGGACACGAAACAAGCACCCATTAAGGAGCTACCGAGGAGGGTTACAAACAGTCGGACACTTCACATTACAGATGGGAGTCTCCCACCAGCAGCGCTTTAAATGTTTCCCTCACAGCTCGGACTTCTTCTCTCACACAAATCACAGGTTTATGCATGGAATTACATCTAATTACAACAATGTTTCTCTTGCTTACAAAAAAAGCTGCATTTCCTAAAGCACAACTCAAGTTTTTATGATATTTTACCCAGAATTAAAAGCTGATGTTCCCAAAATATGATGAAAATCAAGCATTTAAAAAGTTTTTTTCTCTTCTGAAAAATGACTTAACTTGTTTTTTCTTAATGATTTTGTGATACAATTTCACTCAACTTATTCCATTCAACACAAACAATGCTTCCCCCCCGCAGGCTTTGTCCTAACTCTATTTGGATCCAGCCTGGACTCAATACGACTTTAGCTTTTGCTAATTTGCTCTGGCCTCCCTTCAAATCCTACAGCTCCGACCAGAAGACAGTAAAAAGCAGCGCCAATAACTCACTCCTTGGCTGATCTGTCACTGGTGGCGGTTCCAGCGAGCGCTGGGAGCCGGAGATAGAGTGGGAGGACGAGTGCAGCTCCTCCACCGAGGACTCGGGGCTGTCTGACACCGGAGCCAGAGAGATCTGAGTGTCCAGATCCAGGAAGGGGGAGAAGGAGAGCCTGGCCGGGTCGATGTCCTGGAGCTGGTTGATGATATCGCTGATGGATTCCTTCATGCTGTCGAGCTCCTTCGCATTCTGCCGGTTAGTGGCCTGAAGCCCCGAGGTGCTCATAGTCACAGAGCCTGAGAGGAGCAGGAAGAGGTCCAGGTGGAAATCAGGCCAAGACCAGTTTAAAACATCAGACTATGGAAAGAGACAAGAGTGAGGGAGAAAATCACCTTATTTCCCCCAAGTGTCAGAGAAGCTTGATTAATACACACATCTGAAAAAATATCCCCAAGCAAACACAGTGATTCATCTTTATTTTTCCTAAAATATCATCAGTGATCCACTTTCTTTCAAGCCTCTGCTGTCACATGTGAGCTTTATGATTAGTTGCCTTTGTCTTCTACCTGTAAGGACTGATTTATCTTCTGCTTCAGGAATCTGTTTGTGTTGACCAGAATAGCACCGACCTCAGGGTCAGCGCTATCCCATCCTGAGGTCAGGGCTTAGGGAGACGCTTACACTCAAAAACTTCATTGGGACTTCATGCGGGCTGAGAAAACTTGCTTTTCGGGGGGAAGGATAGAGGAAATGATGGGTTTATGCACATGGTTATACAATAATCATCACTGACAGGATGTCAAAGTTTATCTTCCCCTGTTCTTGTTGGGAACACTTTCTCGTCAGGTTTGAATCCCTGTCAGTAGAGAAACTCTCAGCACATGAATGCGTCACACTCTCGTGCACACCGAAGCGCGGCAGAATAATCACAGACTGCAGCTTTATGATCTGCAACGGGAAGTCCAGAAGGCAGCTGGCGTGCGCTGCACTGTTGCTCTACATCCTTTAAACATATCACATATGAGACTGTGTGAATCTGCATGTTTCAACACTGTGGAGGGAGCTTATTATTAGTTCAAATCTTGCTTTTGGTAAGTATGTTGCAGCAAGATGACTCAAATATCGATGTAGTAAAATGGGAAGTACTGCAGAGGTGTAAGAAATATGCTTTGATCGTTTTCGCCTAAAGGAGCAGATCGATGTTTGGGGAGATAAGAAGACCGAAACCATGAAGCTACAGCATACAGCTGACCTGCCGAGCAAAACTGAAACAGAGAAGTGTTAAATGTGTTTTTACTCACAGACTGATTAAACACATGAGACATAATGTGTTTATTAACAAGATTTAAAGGCACCCGAGCCTTTGTAAGGCTCGTCCTACCTTTAGACAGAAAAATGTGCAGTGGATGACATTTCCAACATTTCTTGATAAAAGTGTTCCGACTGCTCAGCGTGTCACCGTCAGGAATCTCTAAAGTTATATTTTGAAGTTTTGATGTCGCCACACGTCCCGTCAGTACTGATCTTCTGTTCTTGGCATCTTCTAAGAAAGTATTTCCTGTCCTGGCAGCTTTGACCAAAGTTTTAGGAGCTACAAATTTTAAAAACACATATTTCAAATCCAAAGAATACAGGATTATAACACTGAGGGAATTTCAGTTCAGAAACTCGTGGATTCATGGAAAGTCTTGTCTTAACCACTGCTACTGTGAGGTCAGAGTTGATCTCTCTTCTAAGAGAACTCTGGAGAATGAAACAGGGCAATGCTTCACCTGTTCCCACCTCAGGTGTGAAACTGAATGATACTAACTCGGGACTAAACCAGAGATGTGCACGTTAGTTAAAAAGGTCTAAAAAAAAAAAAGCCCATTTACTGAAGCAGCCTGCTGGAACATCTCATTTATGGCTCTTCATGGATTACTTCAACTCCACTATTGATATCACAAACAATCCTAATCAGTTATTGTAATATTGTACGTGTTCCTGTATTACAACTGCACAACAAACAGTAAATTCAACCTGTAAATACATATTCATTTATGGCTGTTTTTCTACAGATACTAGTGATAATAACATAAACGAACATGGATGCACGTAGACGAATGTTCCCAGCACTTATGAACTCTCAAGCACATAAAATGCACTTACTGGACAAAAGCGTCTGCCAGGTGTGCGTAAAATAACATCAGTCACGCGCCTTTGTCTTCAAAGGCTTCATTAACATCTGCAGATTGAATCTGGAGCATTTTTCTCTGGGTTTTCTTGGCGCACATCCAACTGTGGCGCAGAGTGGGCGCACACGGCGACGTTTCTCCAAACAAGCGAGGACCTTACCATGTATAGAGATCAATTAGGAGCCGCGGGGCTTGGAGGTCTGGGGGAATAAATGTCGGTGGCGGTTATCGGAGCTGCCTGGATGTGGCGCGTAGGGGGCGGGGAGGGGTATGTGGCTTTAAAACCCGCTGAAAAATAACTTTCCCCTCAGTGCTGAGCCACTCTCTGAAAACTTTATACGATGCCTCCTCCACGAAGCTTCTCGGCTCAGTGTAGCGGCTGCAGGAAACACCTCATTTATTGATAGCTAAATAAATCAAATGAGGGCAAAACGCACGCGTGAAAGCTGCGCGTGAAGGACAGGTCATTCACAAATCGCATATTTTGCGGCCATTCAGCAGCAATTAAAGCGAATCCTTTCATTTCACACACAAACCTGCCTCACTTTGGTGATACGAAATGCCCAAATGCGCAGATCAGCGGAACAAGAAGCGTTACTTTTATAAATGGACTTACTTTAGTCCGAGGTTGCGGAGTATTTGGGTGAGTTTATTCTCCTCGCAGTTTAAAAAAAACCTTCCGTCCTCGTCTGCCTTTCTTCCCTCCCCCTCCGTTTGCTTTTTGTCTTTCAGGATCCCGAACTTCTGAATCAAATTTCAGGACGGACAAAATACTAGGCTTTTTCCTCCGCCCACACACGTTTTTCTTTTTTTCCCCTTCCTGGGTACCATGTCAAACACCATATGGAGCAAATAAAGACAGAGGAGCGGCAGCAGCAAGAGGAGGAGGAGGAGGAGGCGGCACTTACTTTCAGTTTACCTTCAACATGAACAATCACATCCATTACAAACACGAGTGTATCTAAACAGGGCAGTAAATATTTACACTGAAACCAAACCTCGGCGCGCCTCTAATATTCATACACAGGATGAGTGCGTGAACTCCGAGTATATTGATGCTCAGACAGCATCAGCTACTATAGACAACCCGTTTATAGAAAGCATGCTCGCTAATTAAATATGTAAAGTCTTTTCATTCATCAATAAGTGATGAGCAGTAGCTTTTAAAAATAAGGTTATAGTGACGTCGTTGTGTTTTGTTCGGATATTGTTGGGCTTGTCCACTGATAACTCCTCGGTGGCCTCAAGCGCGAACAACATTTTCGGATTGTGTGAAACTTTGCTGCGCATGCGCGCTTTTCTTCAAACATCTGATTTCTGGAAGTTCTCACCATACAGATGAATAAAAGCCTTTAACATCTTTGCCGACAAACAAAAGATAAAAGCCACTGGTGAATAAAGCCCGTGACTTACACATGGATCCTGGGATGGTTACTGTGCCGTCAGATTTCCAACGGTAATATATGCGTGAGCCAGGAAAGGTGTGCCCATGCGCACCCACCAATTACGATTCCAGGAATCTTTTCCACTTGCCCGTTTAAAAACTTCAATTTCCTCTTTAACAGGAATTGATGAGCAAGGTTTGAGCATTGAGTTATTGTGAATGCTGCGGTGGACGCCCAAAGGGTTGCCGATACCTGCAGAGGGAGTGCAGTCAGAAATCAGCTGCAGCCGAGAATTTTGAAAATGTTTTTTTTTTTTCTTCACCCCCCAAGAAGCAAAGTCGACCTTTTGAAAATCCTATTACAGGAGGAAATCCTCACATCACTGCTTTGTGCTGTGCGGAGGAGCGTTTGCTGGAAACACGACTTCCACCCTTTGAGATCTGAATGGAGAATTCCTGGAATTCAATCACCTCACCTTTAATAACATTTCTTTTTGTCTGACCCTCTTTTAGTTCAGCCTCCCTGAGCCCATCTGTTCTAAACACGTTCAGAAACTCAAAATATGTCGCTTTCTCCTCGTCTTCACAGTGATCTGCATGCTCAATGTAAAATCTCAACAACTGAAGATGAAGGCATCGTATAAAATAAAATATGACAATCAAATGACACCTAGGCACGGATGCTTTATTTTCCCTAGTTATTATCAGGGATATTTTATTACATTAAAAAAAAAACATTTTAAAATATACAGCTGTAGATTAGCAATATAATCAATAAATACAAAAATCATAACTATAAACAACATATTTTGATTCTGTGCTGTATATATACACAGATATGAGTTTATTGCCTGTGTAATCAGTCCTGGAGAAGGACGTCTGTTGAATGACCGGCAGCATGACTGAAGTAGCGCTCTGCTGTCATTTCAAGCCAACGAGAGGACGGAGGAGGGCGCACAGGTCCACCACAAACCAACAGTCTGCAGATTACCTAGGTCCAACTGTTTTTGTTGCTTTTTAGCCAAAGCAAAGAGGAAAGCAAACACGGGCTGTGAAAGTCACATTAAGCAGTCAGAGTGGGGGGTTTGTCAGTCCTCTGACAGCAGCCTGTGGAAGTGATCCTTCCTCTTCTTCAGCACCTCCCGAAAATCCTCCTGAAAAAACACCAGCGGGAGATATTGAGAGTCAATCATGAAACCGGGGGAGGAAAGACATCAGGCAGATGTTTCTGCAGATAACCAGCTGTTTCACTCACAGCTCACAGACTGGGGCATAAACAACAACCCTAAAAGAAAAGGAAAATCCATTTTCTCTACGACAATCTGAGTCTTCAGCACTCAGCCTGCCCGGCATGCCCAGAATACTATGGGCATACTATTACTATCTGTCCTAACCAAAACCCAACAAGCACGGTGACGCTGAGCAGGTACACGACAAGGTTATCAGCTCAGCGAGCCAGCCCGGTCCTCCCCGCTCCAGCCGTCACCATGGTCACATAAACCAGGAAGTGAGCACAGCGTGCGACTCATCCCAAACATGGACAGGTTTATGCAGCAACGTTTTCAAACAAGGGGCCAAATTATAACACAGACGATAAAAAAAACCAAACCCAGTGTGGATCCGCACATAATTACAACATGTGTCTCACCAAATTCATGTGTCCAGTCCGTGATGCACAGATAAAAGTTTGTGTAAATGAGATTTACACTAGCACTTCGAATGTTTAACGTAAGTAGGACTGTGCCGTAAGCGTACCACCGTGCATTCTCACAGCCTCTGTTTTCTCCACAGCCACAAGCTGTGGAGAAAATCAACTATTAGGATAAATCAATGATTTTATTAAATGATGAAGATTTTCTAGTTTATCGAATGCGCGCATGTGATGACTCATGACAATTCTGAACTGCTGGCATGTTTTATTAATCTGGTGAGATTAAAGGCAACAGACAAAGGCTTGCATCTTATCAGCAGGCAGCATCACACCGACTCAATTAAACATTTGTTTAACAAAACTGATGCAAATGAGCTGTGAGTCGGTTAAGTGTCTGCCTGCTGCACACTTAAACGTCTGTATAGATCGCAGGAAGCAGGCTCACGGACGAGAGGCCTGCACTAAAGCTGACGATCAAACCTACTTATCTCAATTTTATATTCATTTTAAAATCTTCTTTAAAGTCTTTTTTTGTCAACTGTAACAACGTGAGTGGCCACTTGGTGGCAGCAGAAACAACACTAGCATGCATTTCAACTTGATGCGAACCTTAAAGCATGATCTTTTAATTTGGAGGGTGTTTGTGTCCAGTTGACTACTGTAACTCAGTCATTCACACTTATACTCTCCAGAAGCTGCTCTAGTTTTCTCTGGATGCCTGAAGTAAATGCTGATACATGCCATCTGCACGTGTTTGCTGGCCGGTGCAGAGCAGTGGGGTTTTTCTCTGAGAACAGCCCCCTGCTGGGACCAAAAACAATGACGTTGGTGCAGTGAGAGTGGAAACGGTGAAGAAGGAAGCGCATGTTGTTGCCTCTGAATCCGTTTTAAACACAGTAAACACAGAAGATGTAAACAGACTTACAGCTGCAGACAGTTTCTCCATGTAGGGGATGAGCTTCTGCAGCTCTCTGTCATCAGACTCCCCAGACCAGCTCTTGATGGGAATCGTGTTCAACAACTACAAAAAACAAACAAGCATGTTATTAAACGTCAGTAACAGCAGGGAAGTCAGAAAGTGCTGACAGAGCAAACCATTAATTAAGGATGTGTGCAAATAGTCAACTAGATGAATAATCGTCACTATTTTCAGTCGATACCAGATCAGTCGATAGTCATTTAGTCTAATTACTAACATTTTAATTAATGCCCAAATCCCATAAATTGTTGTGTCATAAATGTTATACAGCCATCTGCCACCAGATGGAGCTGAAGTCCCAATATCTAAGCCCGGTCGTATTCTTAATACTGTTACTGTTACTTTGAAGAATGAGATTGTGGATAGAATCAGTGCAATGAGCCTTCTCAGAAGGGTGGACGGGGTCTCCCTTAGCACAGGGTGAGATGTTGAGTCATTCAAGGGGGGCTCAGAGTATACTAGTATACTCAGGTCTGATCGTCCCTGCTGAGGATGCTGCCTACCACTCAAACTTCAGATAAGCGGACAAAAATGGCTGGATGATTTTTTTCTTCATCAGTCGTAATGCACGGTGCAATGCAACACACTTCTCAGTCGCAATTTTGTATTATGTGTCCAGATGTTAATTTGCTATATTTCAATAATACGGGAACATGTTTTGCATAAGTCTTTTTTCGTTTCTCTGCACATTATGCCACAAACGCACAATGTTCACAGTTAAGCAGCACGATTCATTGTTGAAGAATGCGATTAATGGATTTTGTTGTTGTTCATTAAGCAGTCCTCTAATTTAACTTGATATCTGAGTGTTTCTTAGTTTTAGACTAGTCTGTCCAATCCTTTTTCCTCGTTTAGTTGACTAAGAAGTTAGTCGCCAAGAAAACAAATAACATGGTTATAGAGACCACAGCCTTTAAACTTACATTGTATGGATATGTGTGGGGTGCATTATCCAGAACCACCGTCTTGTTCAGATCCCTCCCGAGGATGCTGAGATCTTTGATGTAGTGGCCATGAACACAGGCGCAGTCGTCCTGATACAGCCGGTGTCTACCAGAGAAATCAACAAGTGGAACTCATCTACTGTCCTCGCTGTATGGCATGGGCAGGATGTTACAGGGAACATTTGAAGCACACAAACAGGCTGTGTCACGTTTATGAGCAGGTAACACAACAGCAGTGTGAACCTGCACGTCTCTGCATTCAAGCACCGAGTTTACAAAACACAAGTGGAAGCAGCTCATACCGAAACAGCTTTTTCTGCGGGTCCAGGACGTCCAGGATCTTCTCGGCGTATTCCTTCTTTGCACACGTGTAAACGAACAGCTGGAACACAGCACGCACAGCAGTTGGAACAACTCCACACTTTTAACTGTTCCACATTAAAGCAGTGACAGAAAAATAGTTTAACGTGTGAATGAGGCTCAAAACAACCAAAACTATTTGCTAATCTACACACTGACACACACACACCTCATAGATTTTTGCCATGGCCTGCAGGAACTCCTTCACATGTGGTCGTAGCACCATGTATACCTGTTGAGAACAGGGAAAGAATAAGTGATCAAGTCAACAACGTCATTGTCCGTTTAATCACACAGTCTCTGGAGTGTAGACACAGTGGTGATCTGCTCTGTCGACTGAAGCTCATCTGTTAACTCTCTTCCCCATGAAGACATTTGACAACCTTCCAGGTACCCTTTATGATGAGCTTTGACACCTTGGCATATACACACCAATAAAAACGGTTTGACCACCTCCAGAATGGTTTCTCTGCACCGACAGAGGTGCATCACCAGCTGCTGATGCCTACACAGTCATTTTGTTCTACAGCCTGAAAAACCACAGAATCCACTCAGTTCATAAGAGAGCTACTCCTAGTAGGCTTTAAGGGGTAAAGAGTTAAACTTGCTGCAGTAATGCATCCTCAGATTGTTAAACAGATGTCAAACCAAAGAGAAAAAAAAAAAAATCCCTATTCTAACCCTGCACAGCAGTCCATTCACTTATAGCACATTAAATATGCAGGCTGCAGTGCAGTTGTAGAGTCAGCTCCTGGACTCACAGCGTCCCATATACCAAAATTTGTAGTTGCAGTAAAGATCCAACTGCCTGGTCTAGTCAGATGATTAAGGTTAGGATCATAACTTTAGGCAAATAAGTCAAACCACCAAACATTTAACTAACTGCCCAGTGTTGTGAAATGTGTTGTCTCACACACTCTTGGCTCCTATGTTGTCTGCACCTCAGTGTGTGCTTATTAACACCCATCTCACCCTCACCTTTAAACCTCTGCCAGTGTAATGACAGCTGTGTAGCCTGCCTTGGGACGACATCTCATTATTTATAACTAGACTGACTTCACCGACCCTCCAAAGCATATCATCTTCAGGTCCCAGCTAGATAACAAGCTTACAGCCCATTTCTAAGTCTGCTCAGCCTCATGATCCTTTTTTCCACAAAGATGCATGGATGCTGCACTTGATTACAACACTTTGGAGAACCATTACTGCTGTGGGAACAGAAAGACTTTAGACCATTTAAGCCCTCGATGGAAGCTCCCTGGTTTGCATGTGGAAAAAGCTTTTACACCATACCTCACAAAACAGAAAAGACGTCAAAGAAATCATATGTGCATTTTGAGCTGTCGGCTGTTTGACAGTCCGCTGGTTTCAGCATTTATAAAAGCTGATTAAAGAGTAAAGACACCAGAAACACCCTTCAACCACACAGTGAGTGTCGATGTTGCATAGCCTGTCCACCAGAGGGGGCTCTGCATCAGACAACACCAGTTTGTAATTCCAAACCATCAGCCCAGGCAGGTAGAGAGCTGCTCCATGACTTGTGACAATGCAGTTAAAAAATAATATTTTTTTTATTATTATTATTATTATCGCCACATCATCTTAATAAGGAGGGATAACGAATGTTTGGGAAGTCTGCTTCTGTTTTGTGTCTCAGAAAGAAAAATAAACCTGCTGATATATCAGTAGCACTATCACCTGCACTGTAATATAACGCACCAACATGTGAGACACGTGTTGAGCGCACGCACGCACACACGTGTGTATTTATATCCTGGTGGAGACATCTCATTGACATAATGCTTTTCCTAGCCACTTACCCTAACCCT
>VOQK01008686.1:33975-46711 GCA_015052645.1 Benitochromis conjunctus | reverse complement strand
TTAGAGATCTCAAAAGACCTTAATAAAGGTACGAGGTGGTATGAGTCTACGATTGGGTTAATTAAGGGGTAAATATCTTCCAGCTGATGATAGTTGAGATATTCTGTGTATTTATTACTCTTTTTTTTTCTGAACCTGTTAAAAACTAAAGAGTGATGAGCTGGACAATTTCTGGTTTCTGTTCTGGTTTTCTATCCATGGCAACGACACGGCCAATCAAATCCTAGAGTCATACTGACGGATTCATTGATTTTCTCCACAGGCGTCCAGCCTACAGGGACACACAGTTCAGCAGGTAAACAAACAAATTAAAGAGAAATACTGAATCACATAAGAGAATGAGCAGTAAAGGTTTTTATTTTATTTTATTATTTGCAGAAGTAAATTAATTTCTTTTCTAATGATACTCTGCTTTCTCGTCAGAACCTGACGTCAGGGTGGTGGGTGGAGCCAGTCGCTGTGCTGGCACACTGGAGGTGAA
This sequence comes from Benitochromis conjunctus, assembly GCA_015052645.1. Taxonomy (NCBI): domain Eukaryota; kingdom Metazoa; phylum Chordata; class Actinopteri; order Cichliformes; family Cichlidae; genus Benitochromis; species Benitochromis conjunctus. The sequence continues at coordinate 46,230 of VOQK01008686.1, read as the reverse complement.
AAATATGGGAGTATGGAGAGCAGTGGACAGCGCTGACTGGACCCTGAGGCAAGCAGGTGTTTTCTGTAAACATCTGGACTGTGGCTCTGCTATTTCTGTAGGAATGAGACAGGAGTCTGAAATGACATCTGTGTGGAAGCTCATACGTGACTGCGTTCAGACTGCATTTGCTTTGAGAGAATGCGCAACATCATCGATCTCTTTCTATACCCTGACTCTCACCTGCTCAGGTAAGCCCACCAGTGACATCAACAATGACATCACTGCTGATAGTACGTATGTTGAATTGGAGATTAATAAATCTGCAAAAATGTCAACAATCCTGTGTTTTTCTGTCAATACGGGGTGCTGTGTGTACATTAATGAGGAAAAAAATGAACTTAAATGATTTTAGCACATGGCTGCAATATAACAAAGACTGAAAATTTTAAGGGGGTCTGAATACTTTCCCTACCCACTGTAAAAAGGTTCAGAATCGCTCACTTCCTTTTCACCAACATAAAGCAGAGCGTTGAGTCCTCTGACACTTTGGTAATGCTGATAATTGACATTAATTTGCAAAAATATAGGGTTTTGAAAGAGTTGGCCCTCCGTAGTTACTGTATAGTATGAAAATCATACTGGAAATGAATCTCTGATAAATTCACATGTATTCAACTTGGTCTAGCTAAGATTTGAGGCAAGTCAGTGAAGGAATAGTCCACAGCAGCACTGGCCAGGATGTTCTGTAATACACCGAATTTCATATAAATTTTAATAAAATAAACATACAGCCAGTAAACCCATATCAGGCACACTCTTAATGAAAGTTTAAAAAGAAAAACATATTTTTTTTATCTTTTCTTAACCATTCACTGGTTCATTCATGACCTGAATGCCAATTATATTTTCAATATTTAAAATTTTCTTTCTGTCCTTTAACAAGTGGACTTTAAGCCAAAGGGTATATTCATAACATGAAAGGCAAAGATTTCCGCTAAAACACCTTCAACCATTTTACCTTTTGAAACAGTTACATACAGTAGTTTCTAACGCTACACTAAGAAACGAGATCTCATTTAAAAACAATAGCAAAGCACAAGGCAGTTGTTCTAATATGGCGAGTATAAAGAATAAATAATCCAGTTGTCTGCAGTGCCCAACGCAAAGCAATTTAACGCATCAGTGGCAGCTGCCTATTAATTTCCTGTAGAAGGAGAGGTGGGGGGGGGGTGAGTGTAACCACTGATTGGGGGACAACGCAGCCCCATCATGTATCACTTCCGAGCCAAATAACACGTGCACGTGCAAACAAATGCCTGCTCGTACGCACTCGTACAAGCAAACACATGAGTGTCATGATTGCAATCGCGCCTTCGTTTACCCCCACAATGTCGGTGGATGCGTGGAAGCGAGATGGCACTATATGGCCTACAGTGAATTAAAAGGGAAAGCCTACAGATAGAGATACCCATATGTGACTCCTGTCTTTAGGGTGTCACATCAATAATGGCTCCCCCAGGGTTAAATGTCCCCGCTTCTTGTATGCATTTGTCGAAAATCCCTGTCTGCTTTAATTAGGCACCCGGATTCTGATATCTCCCCCCCACCCCCCCAACACCTCTGTTTCTCAAATAACTGCACCAATATCGCTGTCTGGCTCTGATCCAAACAGCAACACCTCTGACACGAGAAGGGGGGGGTGGACCACGATGCTATAAATCCAGAGGTATTTGGACAGGGGCCAGCACTTGTCCTAAACTACCACTGTGGTGGCAATACACATGCGGGGGGCAAAGCTAGAAAAAAAAACAAATCCAAAGAACTTCCTACAGTGTTCTTCTGTCTCTTTCTTCGCAAGCCTTTTATTGTAGAAATGATCTCTGCTAAAAGTTTTAAATATTTCCCAGGAAACAAATTAAGTTTGCAGGTAACACACATATTTCTCATCCAGCAACACTGACTGGACCGTCTTTCTGTCACTGCGCTTGCTATTCATTTGACCTGTCTCCTAGAATCAATGTGTTTTGTGTGATGCATGGTTTTTCATTATCACTATGGCCCATCATTACTTTCCTCTTATTATAGTCTGGGGACACTGGAGACAGTTCAGAAGAGCTGTGGATGAGGGACAACACACACACACATACACACACATAAAGTCATTTCTTTCTTTTGGGGAGAAAAAAATGTGCCCCACAGACATAGTGTCTATGTTTTCCTGCAATTAATTAATGGGTCCCCAGCTAGTTAGCAGTAGGCAGCACTTGTTTTACTGTGGCGACTGAGAGAGGGCGAAAGGGGTTGGAGCCAGGCTCGCCTCGGTAGCTGCAGGCTCATAGTTGTGAGCCACTGGATTTGGACTATTTTTAACGAAATCCTTTTATGGATAGATAAATCTGATTTTATGCAAGAAGAGTCTCCTGGGTTTCAATTAACTGGGGGTCACGCTGCAGATCTATCACAAAAAGAAAGAGGGAAGGGAAGAGGGAAAGAAAGGGGAGAGGAAAAGATGGAAGCGAAAGAGAAAGGCGAGAGGAAAGCCTCTAATTAATACAGTCTAATTAAACATTTGTGAAATGCATTATCTGCACTGTTTTGTTTGAGGTTTTTTTTAATGATGAGCCACGTTTGCCTAATTGTCCGCCCCCACCTTCCTCTCAAAAGTTGTTTTGCTGTTACATCACGGTTATTAATAATGCAAAAGATGCTTTGGAGTCCCGTTTAACTGCAGTTTGTCTTTCCACAACTCGAGATTAAGAGGAAATTTGTAATGGGGAAAGCCGTAGTTCTCTAGGTGCCTTTTGGAAAACATTTCGCTCAGCGCAAAGATTTGGTGGAAAAGGGCGGGGAGGGGCGAGGCCTCTGCAAACTAATTTGATTCCTAAAACATGCAAGATGACAGCTTCCTGCTGCACAGCGAAGGTAGATTTGACTTTGAATCATGCTGCACTGTTTAATCACGAGCCACGAGGCATGGCGGGTCGCTGGGGCTGAGGATAGTCGCATAAAGAGTATCAAGCATGCAGGGCGAGAGACAGTGAGAGAAAGAGAGAGGGCAAGAAAATCCATAACAGATTAAACAGTGTTTGGTCAAAACGCACACAGCATGATATGTGCGTCTATCACCTCTCTCTGTCTCACTGCAATGCATATTTCTTCCCAGCCAGCCCGCACTCTCATTGTTAAACTACCCACAGGGCAATTCTTAATGTGAAGTTGATCTCAGGTTGTAGTCGCTTAAACATGCACACACACACACATCAGTTCCACCCAGCACACTCAACCCCCATTGCTGCCATGACATTTTTCTCCCCGTTCAATTGCCAGCGTGTGCAGCCGTACCAAAGTGTATTACGTCCATCTTTTTTCTCTCTCGCTCTTTGCATAGTGGAGGAATGATTCAGTTCACCAGAGCACAGAAATACAATCATATACTTTTTTCTGCTTTTTTTGACAAATAGCCAAGCTAACGCGGGGTATAGATACAGCACATTACTCGCCTTTTAAAACCTTATTAAGCTTTAAATCGGAGATGCACAGATTGCAATTTTCTCAATCCCAATTTTTTCTAAGTGCGACCTGCCACTACAAATTTTTGCCTATTCTGATTTTAGTTTCTGAAAACTGTAACGGAAATCATATCCAGTGTCTTCCTCCAAATTTTCTTCCATGCAAAATATTATTTTCATAATAAAAGACATGATTAAACTTAACAATTTCCCCTAAACTGCAGTATTTTACAGGTCTTTGACTGAAACGACAATAAAGTGCTCTGTTACTGGAAAGAGATGCAAGTAATTAACACAGAGCGAGTTACATCGACCTCAACTAAAGCAGGTACAACAGATATATGCAACAAAACATATACACATATGCACACTGCATCGTTTTTCAATATGTTTATAAATTCACAAAGACACTATGTTTATAAATTCACAAAGAGAACAAAAAAGTTCTCTTTTTTACTCTTATCTGTCATTTTCCCATAATTTTAACTGTTTGGATCTATTGCTCATACCGAGGCTGCTGGCTTGTGCCCCGTGACTCTGAGCTGTGGATCGTTTTGGCTTTTGTCGCTTTCCTTTTGTAAGCTTCCTTAAAATGTCCACGTTCAGCTGGGTGAAAGTGAGGTAGGTGTCTGATTTGTGACGATCCCCCCATGAGTTTACTTTAGGAAACCCGTGTCTTCGCTGTCAGTGTGTGACTGTGAGTGCGCGCACGACTGTTTGCCAGTGCCACTCTGCATGTGTTGCACATACATGAAACGGCTCATACGTGAGGTTGACCGCTCAGTCGCCACGAGAATGCTAATAATCATCCAGTTCCTGTCTCTGGCCAGTTGATCGGTGCATCTCTACTTTAAACAGATGGTGTTATTTAGTAAATTTGCACGATTACCAACTGGTGACATGACAACTCTGCGGTGGCAAATTGCAGTAATCTTATAGAAATAAATAGAGTGTGTTTCACTAATGTAACTATGAATTTACATGAACTACATGAAGGTAACGATATTATATTAAATAACATTAAAATTCTAAAATCGTAACATTTTTGGAATGTAAAGGTAACATATTCACAACATTCCTGTGACCAGAGCACTGTTCTTATGTTTTTATGTTACGTAATTTAAAATGGGTCAGTGGTTTGTACTTCTGAAGCCTTTTGGAGCAATGATAATCCCTTTGAGAGTATGAGCATGCAGTGCATTTGTTAGCAAAACTATGGCAGATAAAATGCCAAAGTTGAAGTTTTAAAAACGGGGTACTGCAATAGCTGACGTCATGTTGTCTACACCCATCATTTTATGTAGTCTGTTTGCACTTGGTACAGACCGAGGGTTGCAGCCTGTGTTAGTTATGCACTGGCACCACAGTTACAGGCAGAGAAATCTTGAAAAAAGTCTGACCAAATTTCAGGAATTTACGAGCCACTTTAGATGGAAACATGTCTGCTATGTTTTACATAATTTCTTAATCTCCCTCCAATGAATCCCTTTTCTTTTTTTTATGTCTCCAGTTCATTCTGTGGCGTCCTCACCTCTCACTCCTCCTCCTCCTCCTCCCTCTCCTATATTAAGCTTGTCGCCTCTGATTCCAAGGTGTTCTAAGTGGCAGCAGTGCTAAGGTGACAGGAGGGTTTTAGCAAGATTTGCACCTCGCATGCCCAGAGAGCCAGCCTAACTAATTAGAGATCCAACCTTGATGAGTGCTCTCTCTCCCTTGCTCTCCTCTCTCTCTCTCTCTCTCTCTCTCTCTCTCTCTCTCTCTCTCTCCATAAGCATGTGTATCTCAGCCCAGAAATTACTTAATGTGATATATTAACATATTTCTGGCAGGAGCGGCAGGAGGAGGGTGCTCGTTGGAGACAAATTATCCAAATTAATTTCTAATTTAAAATCCTATGCCTTTTATTATAATCTGTGGGCGCCCTTGGTACCAGAGACCAAGTGAGGAAAAGGGAATAAAGGCATAAGAGGAAGAGAAAATGGATAGTGACGAGAGAAGAATGAAGTCAAGGATGGAGGGATGGGAGAAGGAATAAAAGGATGTTTAATAACCTAGGCTGGTTTAAATGCCCACAAACCAATAAATGGAAGGGGGTATGAAGACACAGAAAGGATTTAGCTGTACACGGCCGGCTGAACTCGGCTCAGTTTTATTCAGCCATGAGAGAACGTCCCCGGAGATGGAGAAGCAAAAGAGGAAAATGAAAATGGGCCCAAAAGTTCAAGGCATACTTGGATCTCCACTTTGCCATAATTAGTGGCCTCATATCCTCGCTTAGCCTACGAGGGAGGGGAAGCCAATGGCCATGACCATGGGTCAGCCTTTTAGAAATTGTTATGAATCCGCACATAATAACTCTAGGTGCTTATGGGAAATACAGGCCCCAAAGCACGTCCACATGGGATGGTACTAGAAGCCTTCAGATGCTCAAAATGACCAATTAGGCCATCTCATTTTGGCCACCTCGGACATCCTCTGTTTATAATTCATGCCTATTGCAGAGGATTATCTGCATCTCATTCTTTCAAGGACTTCACAGCCACGAAACAATTAAATGATTCATTAAATTACAAGGCACAGGTGGAAATCACCGCACAAGTGTGTAAAGAAAAGCAAAACAAAACAACAAGCGGTCCTGAAAAGTGTAGCTGTGAATGCACGTTTGTGTAATATATAGGTCAACATGCATGTCTTACACTTTGATTTTAATAAAACAAAGCTCATGTCTGGAAATCGAGTTAAAGTGAAAAAACTGACAGAAACGTCATTCCTCTACTAGAGGTATTATTAAGCATCGTGGTATATTGTTCTGAGTCGACCTCCTTCACTGTCATATAAGTGTCAGTTTGCATTTGTTTTATAGTGTGTTGATTCTCAAATGAAACAGGAAGCAGGGATGATGAGGTTCTGTCTGAAGTTGTGCCATTCGGCACAAATATGTCTCATCCATCCAAAGATGAGACATGCTACTTTTTATATTCTATTGTTATTAACCAAAAAGTAATTTTAACTTCTTTTTTTAACACTAGGTGGTTACCCCCCACCCTGTTATCACTTTCTGAAGGCCAACTAAGAGCAGAACTTCAACTTTAAAGGAGAAATGATAAGAAAACTTTATGGTCTACACAGTATAAACCAAGCCATTCCCATTAGTATGTAAACAGCAAGTATATCACTCATTATATTCCTTATTAAGCTATTATCCACTGTCATACATGGACTTGTAACTGCATGTTTAATCACCAATCTACCCAGAAGCCTACAGCTTGTTTCAGCTTATATCAAATAATGGCACAGCTCACCGTGTAATGAACAAACACTCGCTTCCCTACACAAAGACGGGCATACGCAGCCTCACTGCTACACCCTCCAAACATGGCACGGCGGCAGCACGGCGGACACAGACATGTGTCTTCGGTTTCGGCTCTCGGGGACAAAGAGGTTTGTGGTGCTTGTGTTTCAGCGGGGGTTTGCTGCGATTCTGGGTGCTGTGTTGGCTCGGGGAGAGGCATAGCGCTGTAATTAAGGACAGAGGGAGGAGGATGTTCGTTAGATGTAGTGTCCTCATTAGTATAAGTTCCACCCGGAGGTGGTGCTTGAGCAACGGACACCTAATGAGAGGCATATTGTAATGAAAGCGGGGAACCAACAATTGCCCAAGTGAAGACACGGGCCTTTAAATTGGGGTTTGTGGAAGGACTTCAGATTCAATTCTAGGCTGTATATTTTTATATCTTTGCGAGGAAGCTCTCATGGAGCAGGTATGAAACGCCATCTTCATCTCTTGCAGCAATTGGACCACATTTAAAGGTGTCCCGGTGTATCTGCATCACGCTGCGAGGTGTTTGTGGATATGTGTGTGCACATAAGAAACAGTTGTTTTACTTTTTCCTTCTTCCACTTTAATCAGTTCATTTAGGCCTCAAATTATAAGCGCCTCTGTGGCAGGCTACAAATCACTGTAACGCACTGTACTGTAAGCAGCCAGCCATACAGAAACTGTAGGGGCTCACCTGCCCTGTGGCTAAAGATGACTGTAGCTACTGTATCCCATGCACACACACACACATACATTAGACAAACTGTCTCACAGCATGCTTCTCACACCAGTACTGTACAGGTAATCTCACTTAATCATCTCAGAGGTCACCGCAAAGCGAGGTGGGGCGATAATTGCTGTGCTGAACAGCCAAAAGTGAAGGATTGCAGGGAGAGAAAGAGAGAGAGGGAGGCAGAGATGAATAGGGGATAGAGGGAGGATGAGAGAACAGAGTGAAGATGGAGAGAAAGGGGCAAACTGTGCCCTCTCGCTAGAGGGCAGATTCATAGACAAAGCATATTTGGTGCTGCAAGGACAATTGTCGGTCCTTATGCCTGGAGAGAAAATACTTGAGAAGAAGATCCTTATTCCTAAGGTTTTATCTAATCTAATCTAATCTAATCTTATTCAATGATATTTAAAAACTAGTATTGTGTATTAGGTAGAAGGAAGAAAGAAAGAAAGAAAGAAAGAAAGAAAGAAAGAAAGAAAGAAAGAAAGAAAGAAAGAAAGAAAGAAAGAAAGAAAGAAAGAAAAGGGGAGAGTAATGTGAAGGAAACAGAGGGAGGCAGAGTGACAGTTCTCTCCCTCGGGGGTTTACAGGGTCTGGCCTCTGTTGGCCTGTGACAGCCGACCAAACAGGTACGCTGTGAGATGATTTAAGGTGATAATAACCTCCACTTTGGCGGATGGATGATGTCTCTCCTGTGGCTGCTGAAGCTTAATGAATGAAACATTAGTAAATACTACTAAAAACGTGATTAGACGGCCCCCCTGCCGACAGCAGGCAAAGGGGAGAGAAAAGAAACGATGAGTTTGCAAATGCGTCTTCAGCACCATCACCACAGACACACACGCAGAGACCACCTTCCTCTCCGTCACTTCATTCTGACTGGATTGTCCAATTCTTTTTATTCCTGCTCAGCACTTTTGAATAAAAGATGAAAGAACGGGGAGAAGACCTCAGGAGGCAAATATGTATCTCCGTGAATGTGTGTGTGTGTGTCTTTTTGAGAATGTGATTTTTGTCTTCTGGCTCTGATGCCACCAGACCAAATGATATGTGTACAGCAAGGTGTGCCGCCTGTAGATATGCACGATCCATACAAAGTGGCTTTATATATAGGCAATGAGGAAAGGAAAGCTCTACAGATGCAGGGTGAAAGGGGGAGAAAAAGAAATGACTCTCTGAAATAGATATTTGCTCTCAATGCAATCCTAAGCAGCAGGTGGAAATATAAAAGTGGCAAAAGCTGCAGTTCCTCTAATGGCCCCTTGAGGCTGGCAGTCCCTGTAGATTTCAAAATGCCTTACCAAACTGCATCAGGAAAGCATATTTACAGCCTGACACAAAAACATTTCTGGGCTCTATGGGTAGTGTCTTTCTGTAGAACAACTATAAGGTGGATGAAATGTGTTTATATCTTATCCTTTTGGGGACTTTTAAAGATTAAAATTAGTGGTATGGCTGCTCTGATTGGCAGGTCTGCTGGTGCAGGGTGCTATAGCCAATCACTGCCTACTATGTGTCGTCTGCTGTGTTTGTGCTGTTTGTGTTTTTGTAGCTTGTCTAATAGAACTGTCCAGAAAAGAAAAGAATGGCAACAAACAAAATACAAACATTTATTGTGTTTCAGATTTTTTTGTGTTTGGATAATCTTCCTTTTTTGACACAGGACAAAGATTTAGAAACTCTTTACTTATTTTATATTCAGTATGGCCCCTAAAGCCCATAACGACTTCTATAGCAGTGTTTCCCAACCACTGTGCCGCGACAAATGATCAGGTGTGCCGTGGAAGATTATCTGGTTTCACCTGATTGGTACTCTGAGCCACCGGTGTGAGTAATGGGCAGAACAATTACATTCTCTTCTGCTAGAGGGCAGTGCAAGCGCTTGCTCCAATTAAATGGGTTGCCAACTGTCAGTAAAACAGAAGAAGACAAAGTAATGCAGCACATAATAGCAATAGATAAATATTTGAAAAGTCTGACCTGGGTCATGGAGAAACTTCCGACCCAGATGAAGGCCTAAGCATGAGTAGTGGTCAGAAGAAAGCAAAAAAGGTATACTGGGGACAAACCAAGCCAATTCCGCTACACCTGGTGCGCAGGGGGGATTATTAATATGCTTTTTGTGACATTTTTGTTTGGTGGTGAGACGTGTCATTTTTCTAATGTGAAATATGTGCCATGGCTCCAAAAGATTGGGAAACATTGTTCTATAGAGCCAGCAACTACAGCTGTCGCCATCTGGTGGCCTTCAGACAGAATGCAGGGTCTGCATTAGCCTACTTTTTCTGACCCTAAAGCTATATCCATGTTCTATACTGGCAATCATTTGGACTGTGAATGTCACGGTGGCTATTTCTATATCAAGAGTCTATGAGCAGCAACCTAAGTTACAGAGAAATGAAATGTCGCAGTTAAGGGTTAAAAAATATTGTGCTAAGTGTTGCATTACTTTTTAAAGGACTGACCCACTTGTTCCACCCTTCAGTAAAACATTTTCCTAAACAAATTTGCAGATGGAAAACAGCAATGAATAAACCTGGTATTCTTGTAGCAAAAGAAGGATGTAAGTGTCTGTTTTTGTGTACTGTAATTTGCATAAGTGGTAAATGGATCAGGCGGCTCTATTAGGAAATTCAGATTAAAATGCTGTGCAAAGGTGGTGGTTTGGTAATATATTAATTTATGATTAATTTTTTGTTATATTTCCCAAGGCAAGAAACCTGCACTGTAACTTCATTCCAGTACCATGTCATTCAGTAAGACAGCAAGACAAGTATGCTCTTAGTCCCACTCTGAGCATGCGTTAGTTGTCGCTCATTCACCACGCATGAATAAAAATTGCAGATTATATTTCATATCAACTTTTTTCTGTACTGACAATGATTTTAAGTGTTTAGCTCTCTATAAAAACTGTTCTTGTGCGCATTACCTCTAGCGTAACTAGTCAAGTCGAGCTTTACTGGCATAAAGTTTGACTTGTGAGTTATAGACATGCTAACATGACATTTCCAGGAATCAGACTTTCTTAGCCTTTTCTGACTAATTCTGAAAACAGAACTACATCAGCTGTTAATCCTGTTAGATCAAATATTTAAACGTAGAGTGTGTAAAGTCTCACCACTAGGTTTCAGGAGATTGCAGAATGCAGTAAATTTACTTCTGTTCTTTTACCCCTCCTAATTCAAGTGCATAATCCTAGCTATGGTGGCTTTAGGCACTGTTCATCTGTGGCGAGTGTAGACTGTCAGTCCGCTGTTTACTTCAGCTGGTGTCTGCTTCTATTTACTGTGGAGGAGGCTTTAAAAGTGAAAGGAGTCTGATACGAGTCAAAGAATCAATCAAATTCATTTTTGACTGAAGACAGCAAAACTGAGGCGAGTTGTTGAGGTAAGCGCCGCTGTTTTTGCTGCTGTTAGCCTCTGGTAGCTGTTGTTAGCCGCTGTTAGCGTCTGTTAGTCGGCATTAGTTAAACTTTCTTTGAAGTGACTGTAATGTTGTCAGACAGACACTTGTAATCAAGTAATCAGGGAAAGTTAGATTTTTAGGCCCAGCCTAGCATTAGCTAGCATAATGCTAGCTTCTAACCAGCGGTTCTTTAGCCGGCTTGCTGTCAGTTCTTCAGAGACGGGAGAAGCACATGTCTAATCTGCTAACAATTAACAAGTAACTGCAGCAATATTGTTTTTATGTGTTAGACCCTTACTACAGTTCAGGAGATGAGGCCACATCTATAAAACATGACCAGGCAGAACAGCGACGTCCATCTGTAGACCAAGCAGATAACCAGCCAGCAATGAGACTCCAGCCCTGCTAAATTCAGAGGTATTTCACCCTACTGGCACAATGCTTCCCGCACTGGATATAAACTCTGTGGTGTCTAATTGTTCAATATGAGTGCAGCTGCTTAATTAAGTAAAAAAACACACACTGTTTTGTTTTTTGTTGTTTTTCCAGGACAGAAATTGGGTTTGAGCTTTGCTGCATCACCATTAGCATCTTTACTGTGTCACTGCACAAATATACAGTAACCTCAATGCCTCCTCTGCACAGACACACAAAGGGGCACGTCCACCAAACTATAAACTGCAGCCCGGCTCGGTGTGTGCAACAAGGTCGGCAGAAACAGCAGTTTACTGTCACCGAGGGGAAACGCCAGAGTGATATTGTTGGCTAACAACACTAAATAGGACAACATTAAGTCAGAGGGGACACAACTAGAGGAAATGCTCGCTCACCTATTTCTAACCATGGACATGTCTTTGGCAGAGACAGAGGGACACACAAGGACACACAAACAGGCCAGACCTATCTTTGACTCTGGAAGGGACGATTAAAACAAACAAGGGCAGAGAGAAGAGATGGAGTACAACAGAGTTTGGTACACAAGGAGCAAAGGAGGTGAAAGCAAGGAAACAGTGTTTGTTCTTTTCGCACGTCTCAGTTTGCACTTAATTGTGTGTCACTCACGTGGTACCTAAGATAAAAACAAGCTGAAACAGAGTTATCTGATAGCACAAGGGACTCAGTGCACTCTTAGGGTTGTGCAAAAGGCTTCAGCTTGTAAGTGGAAGTGTTTATTAATAGTTTCAAGTCCAGCCATCACCATAGATGATATGGCAGTGAGAAGTAAAGCAGAATTAGCATCAAATCCACTAATAACATCAAAGATAAAAAGATGAATTCCCACTGATGGTTACCATAATGCCTATGTA
>VOQK01008686.1:14685-31811 GCA_015052645.1 Benitochromis conjunctus | reverse complement strand
CAAATCATCTGTTAAAAGTCACGGCTATCGCACACGTGCGCACGCAGGCACACACGAGCACGTGGCATCAAAGAGCGATGCCCGAAAAGCAGCACCGCTGCTTTGGTCTCTGTACTCATGAGCGAGCCTGAAGTCAAGTGGTGGGGGATATTAAAACGGGAGAAGAAGAGCAAGAAGATCAAAATTACCAGAGCAGCAAAGCTGGAGGCGCAAAGCCCCGATGTGTTCCCCTCTTTCTCCCTCTCTCCCTTTCCCTCTCATCTGACGCCACATGAAGCCCTGGCTCAGGTAACTGCACTTTTTAATGATGCCATTTGCCTAATGCCTTCTTGTGCTTGTCAATCTATCTCACATTATCCCTCATCTCGCCTGTCTCACTGCATCACCCGCACCCCTTGACTTCAGCACACCAAAGAGCCTCGCCTGAAACGTCGCTGCAGCGGCCCATTAGGAGCATCCTCCAGATTAATTGGTGGGAGACGCCACTTAAAAAGGCGGGGGAGAAAACAACAACAGGCAACAACAACAAAAACAAGGGGAGAAGAGGACGGTGATGATGGGCAGATCTTTAATCCTTCCTCATCCCCAGATTCTCCTTTCTGCTGATGCAGGAGGTTCCACAAGGGCACAAACCGGGGATGAGAGAAGAAGTCAAAGACGGGGGGGGGGAATCTGTTAAGCAATAAGTTGACAGCTCGTGTTGAAACTCTCGCTCTCTGTTGCTTTCGCGTCATCTCTCTTTCTGTCAAAGGAGAGCATCAATCTCTTCTGTACTCTCGTGCTTTTCCCTAACCTTTGGACTCAGACTATACCTCCACCTTCTGCCATTTGTTCCTCCTTTAAATCCCTCTAAGGCATCTTCCCCGAAACATGTCTTCAGTTCACGCGAGCGCCTTTTACTGATCTCTAACACGAGTCAGCTGACTGCAGAGTAGATTTCCTTAAGAGAAGATGATAATTGGGGATGCCCTATTATGAATAAAAGGAATTTTTTTTCTCCATCTGACACACATGCTGTTATTAGACTGGTATCCAAATATTGCCACTGAGGTACGTTCCACTATTCCACAGTGCAACGTTTGTGTTGTTTATAACTGTCAAAATGGAGGCCATGTCTTTTAACGTCAAGGAGGGAGCGGCTGCTCTTACTTTCCAAGAAGCAGCCACAGTTTGCAAAGTTACAGACACGCATAAATTCCTTCATTGCTGCTAACACAAACATAAAGATATAGACATACAATCCCTTTCTTTTCACTACACAATGCAGCACACAATGGAAGCGCACAACTACAACTACAAACACACACACTCACACATCCCTACCACCAACACGCACATAAACACGCCTTATGTGCACCACGCGAGCAAACATGCACGTCTCCGGCACACATATCCCAACAGAGGCTTTTATGACAGGGCTGGGTGACATGAAGTTCGCTGGATGAATAGTTTGATAGCCCCGGGCGGGTAAGGGGAAAGGATAGGCTGTAAATAGGATTGAAGTTTAAATGGAATAATGCGGCCTGGAAAAAGAGCTGGGGCCTGAAGTAGGGGCAAACCCAGAGGTAACATAGAGGTGACAAGTTCGCCCAGAGAGTGACTCAGGCAATAATAAGGCTTCTTCTTTTTGGATGGATGGATGGAAGTGAGAAAAAACAAAGAGGTGTTTTAGATAAAGTTAGAATATGATACAACGGCACAGGCGGGAGAGCAGATGAGAATGCTGGCTTGGCTGTAGCAAGCGATAGAAATCCATGAAGCGTTTTTCAGGTTTGCAGTGGCGAGATCGCAGACAAATGGCGGAGAGGTGAAGCAGACAAAGAATAATAATCGCAGCATAACTAGCGTGTTTTGAAAGACGAAGGAAAGGTTGTCCTTTGGAACTGATGAGTGGACAGCCTGGTGTTTGAGTATGGGGGTGATCCCAGTAGGCCCACATTAAGAACAGAGCACGCCTTCGCTACGAGTCATTAGACAGCCTTAAAGCTGATGGCATGGGCAGAGGGAAGATTAATAAGTAGGCAACAAGAAGGCCATTCGCGAGGATGTTTGTATAAGGTTTGCATGCATTATGCTGAATGCTTGAGTAAACATACAAGTGAATATCACCTCCTGGATGACTGCACTGTGTGTGGCATGGGCTTATGTGCGTTCCATCATGAGAACCAGAAATATTTTTTAAAAGAGAAGAAAAAAACACAAATTATGGGCGTAGTGTGAAATCCAGGAATACACAGTACAAATTGGATTCTGAACTGATGCCAGATTTGAATTTCTCCTTTTATAATTTAAAAAAAAGAGAAAAAAAAAGTTAGCAGTCCTTTTCATTACATCAAGGAAACTGCATATTTATTGGATTTCTCACATATAGAGGCAACGGGAAGCTGGGAGGTCAGAAAATTCAGATCCCTCTGTTTTTTCTCCTACTTAACGCTGATATAAAATAACGAAAAAACTAGCAGGCATAGAAACTATTACGTGTACGCTCTCAGCGACTATAGCTTGGGAGTAGAAGCTTCACAGTATATTAGCTGCAATTAGCGCTGCAGCAGACATCAACAAAACCATCCCTTGAATGCTATTAAATGCCCATCCAATCATAGCTGAGTTAGTACAGTCCACTGGATCATTTCTCAAATCAATGATCTCAGTGAGCACTGGGTTGAAAAAAAGGAATGGTCCACTATGCTTGATCAGCTGGATGTGGACAATTAGATTGGAGTTAGGGGACAGCCTTGATTAGCACTTTGCTCCAGGGCAATGAAAGTCATTATTATGCAGTACTACACCACGCCACCTTGGTACTCCGTAACAGGAGGAGCTTAGAGTCCACAGTACGCAGGTTAGGTGTTTTTTATTTACATTACATTACCTTTGGAAAGCCTAAGCTGAGGATTTTTTTTCCTTCTCCAACTGTAATTTTAGGATTTGTTCGGTCATCATGTAATGTAGCTGTTTTTGTTCGTCTTCCTAAGTTTTTCTTATTTATTTTTTAATGTACTGAAGCTGTCACAATGATGCCAGAACAAGAAGCAAGACAAAATATAGCCTGAAATGTCTAGGTCATGCAGCAGTTTCAGGCTATATGAAAAGCAAAGTGACTTGGGTTTTTTTCAGCTTTGCATTCTGCTTTTAAATCATGACCGACCTCAACTTTTTCTTTACATTTGTCTCTGAAAAACACCAAAGAGTCATTTCACATCTTTTTTTGTCACACTTTGAGTAGTCCCTCTTTTACATTGATACACCGCATCTTTACTGCTGTGGCGTTGTTCTCTTATTGTAACTGCAAACCTCTTATTTCACTCGCTTCAGGGTTATGTCAATACCACCAGCTGCGGCCAGGTAATAGTTCTAGTACCCAAGCAGCATCAGCTATTACTCACCTCCATGAAATTAGGCATAAAACATTCATATAGGTAGATTAAGTCTTAAAACCAGACTAATGTAGCATGAAATGCTGCAGCCATGCACCGGCAATCAGGAACTCTAAGGACTGCCCTATTTTTAAATCAGCCGTCCAAAGTCTAGTAGTTTGTGCTGTAACACACACATATGCACATGGGTTATGTGTAGTTTGAATTATAATATATTTTTGGTAGTTTGTGAAAGTATAAACTTTTATCTCTTAATTTCCTCACATTTATCAAGCACATGGACACTAAAATGGTCACTTGTACTCAAAGAAGAACGCTAAAGTCACAGAAGCTTCACCCTAGGATCAAAAACTGCAACATATTCCATTGTTTTCCATCCTTCCTCACCCTTTGCTGAGATTTAGGAAAGAACTATTTGGTAAGGATTAAGGTCATGATTTGGTTCAAAGGATGCCCTTAAGACATGAGAGTTTCAGTAAATCAAGTAATTATTTCAAGTGGATAAATGTAATGAGTGACCAAGGGGGAAAAAATAGATCAAACATTTCAAAATTCACTTTCACATGGAATCAATGATGCTGCTTTATTTGAGACAGACAGCATTTGTTTGTGAGGGCACAGTGCTGTCCTCAAGCATCATTAGCAAGCTGCATCCATACAGCACTGCAATCCACACATACACATGCTTTCATAGAAATTAAAGGAGTAAGCAGCAGCCAGGTGCTGCTAATCAAATGCACTTAATTAATCATCATCAGCAAGTGTGAGGACCTCTACAAACATTTCCTGATCTGAAGCATTCAGATGTATGTTAACAGAAGGCCACAGTCAGGATCAGGAGTGGACCTTTGCGTAAACTGAGCCCAGGTCAGACTGTGCAATGCTCAGAAAACTACCAAAAAAAAAAACCAAGACGTACGTCTCAGAGTCTACAGGCCTCAGTTAGCATGATAAATGTTCATGTTCATGGCAGCAAAGTTAGAAAAACACTGAAGGACTAAGGTTTGTTTAAAAGGGTGTCCAGGATGAAGCCTCTTCTGTCTAAAAAGAAGATGACAGCACAGCTTAGCTTTGCAGAGCTGCTTCAGCTAGCTTCCTCTGTCTTTAAACCTGTTAACTAAAGTGGCCACACGCCTAACTCATAGGCTAAACAACATTCAAACCAGTGAGTTAGTTCCCTCCCGTCCTCTATAAATAGGAAAACTGCTTCAGTGTCTAACTTCATCTTTACAGTTGATGCAGATGTTAGCATCATATCAAAATGTTCATGCTAACACGGGAAATGAGCTGAAAATCAATTATCGATGCACAATATAGCTTTAGCATTGCTACATGACTGGATCAGACCCACATAATCAACTCAGGGGATAAACTGTCAGGTTCATTTTTAAGAAGCCGTGTGAGAATTAATTGGATAGGACTTCAAATGCTACAAAGGGGAACGGACTAAAAAAAGGTCAGGGTTTATTGATTTGGATGTTTTTATTTGTCAAGTATTTGTTTATCGTGTTATACTTTAGAGAGCGGAGTCTACCCCATGAAGGGAAAGTGAACAAAGAGAGATAGGCAGTGAAGCAGGCAGCAGTACAGTCGGATGTGGCTGTTTATGCTCCCTGTCACGCACACAAGAGCCACAGATGGGCACTGCAAACACGGGACGACACACAATTTGATATGGCGCTCGCACACACTTGCAGTGACACACACGTCCCACACTCAGCAGTAGACAGCAGGGTCCTGTCTCCGATCACAGCAGAGCGTGGATCTGCAGCATGGTGAGAGCAAACGATTTGAGGCATATGTCAAGTCCTTGTGGATTCAAAACAAAGCACTGTCAAGAACGCTCTGCCTTGGCCGGGCAGCCAGCTCCCTGCTCTGCTGTGCTCGGCATGCAGCGGGCGATACAATCCTCCAAGTCCAAGACGAAACCCATCATCATCCTTTCACATCGTTCTGTTCTTTGCCCCTACAGACTGCTGCAGACTTCGTGTGTGCTGCTCCCGTCTGAGCGGCTGCTGCAGATTTGCCTGCGAGGCTAGAGAGGGGGCCGCGACACCCAGGAGACTCAGTCCATTCACATTACCCACTGTGGGAGAAGCTGTGTGTCGGGCCAGGAATGGGAGAGAGAAGGAGGGTAAGAAGCAAAGAAGAGCTGGAAGACAAAGGAGGAAGAAAATAAAAAGAAACTGTGTGTTTCTGTGTATGAAGAGGGACTGAAATGAAGGTGAGGTATAATGTCTGTGAAAGATTTTTTTTTTTAAATTAAATCTAACAAGAGAAACAAGTTCCTGGTGCACAACCACAAATCTGCATAATGTTGTGTAGCTTCTCTTCAAGCAACCAACATAGCTCTGACCAGGCCACGCATGCTGGACTGTCTGTGGATCAGGCCTGATGTAGGGAGGCAGGGTATTTGTGCACAAAAATGTCAGCTGTATATGATAAAAAACTGCCAAGTGGTCCCAGAGTTGGGAACACAAGGCCGGTATTGCAGCAAGTTTTGCCCGTGTACGCACACGTGTGCATTATGAACTGAAGTTGGAGTTGTATGATTTAGGTATTGATTCGTTTTTTTCGTTTAACCCTGCCTGAATCGTGGAACAATAGCCAGAGAATTCAATTTTTTTGAAACTGAAGTGTTTACACAACCTTCTGATGAATTAAAAAAAAAATGTAAACATCAATTTACATATATGAGTTTTTAATTTGCTATCATTTTTACTATATCTGGCATTTTTGTGCAATTTATGCTTAAAGCTCAATTGTACAATTTATTGAGGGAATAATTACCATCATGATGTAGAAGTCTCAAAATCTCATGCACCAAATATGACACAGTTGGCGTTAAAGGGTCAAAATATGAAAATTCAATTTGAAATATTAATTTTTGTCTATAGACGTTAGTGTCGTTTTTAAAGTGAGTCTAATCAAACATTTTATTTCACGCAAACACAGGAAGTAGCCAAATTGTGCAGGAAAAAGCTGTGGTACGACCCCGGTTTTACCAACCAAATATTTTTTTGTTTTTTTAAGGAAGATATTTAAGGAAAAGCTTAAAATATTTGGGAAATGTGAATGTTGGAAAAATAAAATTGCCCATCTCACATGTTCCAAAATATACATGTAACTTAAAACCAAATTAAAAATTACAAATAAACCTTAGTGGTCTATTCCTCTTGCCCTGGAAAATTATTTTCTGCTTCTACATAGCCACGAGAGGAATATCAGTTTTATTATTTAGCTACAAACTCTTCCTTGAAGGCTAGCTGCTTTACAATCAACTGGCAAGAATTATTTCATGTATCGGCTTTTTTTTAAAGGTGCCTCTTTTTCACCATTACAATCAAACGTGGAAGCGCCCAAGATATAAAGGGGACATAAATGCAATTTACAGTGCAATTAGTGGATACTAAAAATAATATGGATTAGGAGATGCAGGCCCCACTAATGGCGTTCCCTCTGTGTTTGGATCACAATGACAGTCGGCTGCTTAAATTAAAGTGCCCTTTGATAAAAGGGAATTAAATAATCTCTAATTGCAGTATCATAATAGTCTTAAACGTCTAATTCAATTATCCACACAAGTGGTGTAAAAAAGAGTGTAGAGGGGGGAATGAAATCTTATTGAACATGCAGTGCCATGTCAAATGAGTGTCTCCATTATCCAGAGTCAGAAAGTATTTCCAGCATGTTCCTGTGCAAAAACAAAATGGTAAAAAAGAGCCTTTTTGTGTGCGCGTGTGTGTGTGTGTTGCTTGCTCGAGGGCAGTGTTAGACTCGAGAGTTTGCCTTAGATGTAGCTTACTAACCTCAGTAATCATAATACAACATAAGCAAATAAACAGTTTCTCTATACAAATGCAAAGATATTAGTCAACACTATTTCCCTTATGAATCCATCCATGTGTTTTTGTTCTCATCTGCCACTCCGCTTTCCCTCGCCGGTGATCAGATAATTCTGCTCCTCATTTACATTATAATAAACTAAAAAATAGTAGAAGTCTAATTTTAGGAATGAAACCAAACATATAAATAAGCCCAAAGGTGCCTGAAGATAGGAAAAATGATCAAGGATATTGTTATGGCCCTTTCTTCTTTCCCTCTTTCCCCCAAAACATGATGGATGGTTTTTCTTCGCACCCCACAGGGAAATGTATAATGGAGTTAAAACCTTGGATTGTTGAGTTCCATATAGACCTCTTCTCAAGACCCTGGAAAATGACTCTCATAATCCTTCACAGCAGGCAGGAAGGATCCACTCAGTGTGGACTTGTCGCTCCTTGAACCAATATGGCTGCCCAGACTTTTCTCTGTTTATTTACCAGTCTACGGTTTTCAGCAGCACTTGCAAATGAGATCAAAGCGTTCATGTTTACCACACTTCTGTTAGCACACACACACACACACACACACACCACCCCACGTAACATGCATGCAGATGTTTTGTCCGCTACGCAGCCCCCTCCCCTGCCCTCCCCTTAAACATGTTGCTAATAGTATTCATCCTCCTCGGTCTTTAGTATGTAAAACTGATATGATAGATGATCACAGGAGACACCGAGCAGGCTGAAGCACACTTGTGGTGGCAATACACGACGCGCGGTTCACAACAGAGTCGACCCAAGGCCCCGGCTAACGACTCCTTGCCAAGTAAATGATGATAAACATAAGCTTCCCTTCCACCAGTGAGTGCGCATTACCTAATGATGTTCAATGGCGGTGGTGAGCAGTAAAGACAACAAATATATTATACCAATGCATCTTAAATGGGCATCCCTAAGGAAACCCATCTGAATTGTAAATTCATGCACGAGGCTCATTTTTCATATGCGGCAAGGGTAAAATTCCAAACAACTGTGTACTTAATGTGCAATGTTTTTTGCATTTTTACATCTTTATGGGCACTTACTGGCATCTGTATCTATTTATTTATATGAAATGCGCAGCACTTACCCATTGTCAGAAATGGACTAGGTTTAGATTGATGTTTTTATGCAGTAGTCGCCACAGGTCAAACTTCTCACAGTTTGTAACCATGTTCCAAATATGAGAAAAGGAAAAAAGAAATTAAAATGTGAAGCTTTTTTTAATGAGTCTTAATATATTCAGGCTACGCAGCTGTCACACTTTAGATTTGCCACCAAGGAACTGTATTCATTTGGGGCTGTGCCTCAAATTGGAGCAGCAACATCTCCTTTATTATTTTTCCATTTCTCCGTATTACTTTCAACAACTAACTTATGTTTCGTCATGCATTCCACTGCAGCGGATTGCGGTTTGGGTCTAAATCCACTTTCTTGGAATCGAAAGTTTAGTCAAGATCCATTACAGTGTATTTGGTTTTTTTTTTAAGTCAGTTTGTACACTCAGGTGGCCACAAAGACCCTTTATATACAGGGGGTAATGATTAGTCGGAACCAGAGACCTCGTGTAGGTTAATTTCAGAGAAATCAAGCTGCCTTTGAGAGACACAAATTGCAAGAGACAGCAGGCCAGGCAGAGAATGAATGTTGGCTTGACTTGAAATGATTGTGAGATGGATACCTGGCCGCCGCTTCAGCGCTGAGGCAGGTAAAGCCTGCTGGATGGAAGGAAGGGGGAAAGCTTGGGACAGAACAAGCGTCCCAAAAGTGGAACATGATCTGATAAGCCTGGAAAAGACTCAAAGTTGGTGACATCTCTGCCAAGGGCCTTTCAGCAGCTGCAATTGAAACTGCCAGTACGAGCAGGTCTCCTGGGACAGATGGAATGGAGTGTATGCACACAACACCAACAGAGGCCACGCACACGCAGTGCACATACGTGACATTCACAACTATGTACATACACCGCTATAGGCCACCGGGACACATAAACACAAACTTCCACAACTTTGAATATTCCTCTCAATGATGTTCGGGTTAAAGTGTGAGTATGTGTTAGAGTCAAACTATAGCACCTGAAATAGCTTCCACTGAAAATCGTCTTCAGTTGTACGTTAGACTGCTGAGTTTCTGAACTCTGATCATTCATAAGCCGATTCAGATCTTAAGTCGCTTAGAACGAAAAAGAAAGAGAAAGGGAGAAAAAAAAAAAAAGCGATGCTTTGATTCCCTCTGGGCCCACCCATGCCAACAGCGTTGTAGGGACTGTGGATGAAAGCATCCAAAAAAGGGCACGTATATCTGCTCCTTAAGTCAAATATGAGAGAGCTGGAACCCGTTCTATTTCTGACAATCTGAACTGCGGGTTGTCTGGGTGGGTGTAGCACTGAGAGCCTCTAATGGGGAGGTTTAAGTGCATTTCAAACACACACTGCCTCGTGGTCTAGCAGCCAAACACTGAAAAATAATTCAGTAAATAACAGAAAGCTGCAGAGCTGCTTTCTTACCAGAAATGTAAACTTGCCTTAAGATGGATATCTGCAACTTTCTGCCCAACCGACACAAAGAAATTCCTCAGCTGTAGAGGAGATTCTCCTGTAGATTTTTTTATGATATGTGAGGACAATTATCTCCTCTCCTCCTTTCATAATAACAGTCAATTAAATGAACTTGTGAAATGGGAGTGGGAGTTCACCCACAGTGAGACTTATCAGCTCTGCATTTCCTTTCATCTCTGTGCAGTGTTTCGCTTCTTTATGAAGATCTTAACTGTTTTAGTTAAAACTGCATCCTCATTTTCAGCCATAAGTAAATATACTTTATATTTATTTGTAATAATTTATTTTACTTTAGCAAAAAAAAGGGGAAAAAAAGCACCAGACAAAGATAGCTAGCAACTAGCATAGCTGAGCCTTTAGCTATTTTTGAGTCAAATAGCCGAGGACGAGTGGAGACCAAAACCAGAGCTAAAAGGATAGCTGCATCCACCATGTTTAGTGTATGGACGTGTGTGTGTGTATATATGGTGCTGCTGTCCCTCGTTTGTGTATAGGTGTTTGTGTGTGTGTGTCCGGAGGTTTGGCCTACAGGCAACGTCAGGCCTGGTGGGCGTGTCACGCCGGCAGGTTGGCCACACTGGAAGAGGATGACGACACACACATGCTGCTGATCAGCCTTGGATGATGGGAGCTACTTAAGAGGTTGGCTGAGCTCTTATTGGCGCTGGATTTTTGCACGACTTCCTGTTAGTTCCCCTGCAAGCCAGTAAGTGTTTGTCTGCCACGATTGTGGAGTTACTGATGGCTGCCTCTTTGTTTTCCCAGGAGGATTG
Source organism: Benitochromis conjunctus (assembly GCA_015052645.1). Lineage (NCBI taxonomy): Eukaryota > Metazoa > Chordata > Actinopteri > Cichliformes > Cichlidae > Benitochromis > Benitochromis conjunctus. The sequence continues at coordinate 21,240 of VOQK01008686.1, read as the reverse complement.
CGGGAACGAGAGGGCAATGAGCTCGAGGAGCGGAGACACGGTCACGGGGAGAGGACACGGAGCGGGAGTCGGGAACGCACTGGGGAATTGTTGTTGGATTATTTGGTTACTGCACTGTAAATAAATGCACTGCATTCACCGTACAGTCCTGCGTTTGGGTCCTATTTCCCCACATCCCCGTGGTTCGCCATCACAAGCCGTGACATTTAGGGACTTGGACAAAACTCTAACTACATGTTCAACATTTGCTCAGGGTGTTTATGTGTAAGTATTAGCTCACAAGTTCAACATGTTAGCTAAAAAAGGTCATAATATGTCAGGCATATTGTCTGCTGCCCCATGTGGCCAAAAAGATGCAATAATGGACAAGTTTAACAAATGGAAGTAGGGAAAATGATATTTTGATCTACATTATCGATGTGATGTAGAAGAGACGATGATAATGAACAAGATTTGGGATGAGCAAATTTCTTAAAATGCTTGTTTATTTTAGCTTTAGTCAGCTACAGCTTGTAAAATAAACTGAGACTACCCTTTCATTCAAATGACCGTGAAGAGATAAATAAGCTAAAAATCCATGCATATTTAAAAAAAAAAAGTCACCTAAAACACATACATATGCATACAAACATATACATATTCACCTCTTCCTCTCTTCTTTTTCTAGGGCATGCCAGCAGGGGAGACCTGGTTTGTCATCTATGGGTCTGGGGGTGCTGCAGGGCTGCTGAGGCTTTCAGCCACCTTGAAAGTGCTTAGTATCGCCCTTCTGACACATGGAATAACACACAGGCACCCATACACATGCACAAAAACACCTCTGTACTTTTCATTATTCCCGGAGTTGAAGGCATATTAAAGAAATACCAGGGGGCTTGCTGCTAGCATGTCACCAGGGTGGACGCTGGCTGTCACACACACATGCAGACACACAGAAATGGACGCCTGGTTAATGGCCTTTCTGTTTCTATCTGCGGGCTGTATGACAAACAAAGACCTTTACAGGAAAACAGAAGAAGGTCTGGATCTTTGTTGTCACTGGGATCTGTGTAGCTTGGAGAGAATCTGCCGAGGCAAAGAAACTTTCCTCAAAAGCAAAGAGAAATTATGCAGCACGTGTATATGAGTGTGTTTGTGTAAGCGGTGCATATGGGAAGGGTTTGCTTAAGAAGAATTTCTCCTTTGCTAGTTTTTTTTCACAAACATGTCATAGGAGTAACAGAAATGTTGCTCCCATACTATTACAAACTGAAGCAAGCAGCATGCTTCATTAAATTATATGGCAATGTAATCCCCTAGTGAATAATACTAATTACCCATGTCAAAATGTAACATGAAATGAAAGACTTCCAAAGTCAGAGGTTTGTGTACTCAGAAATGCCTCAGGTAAATCTAGTAAACATCATGTGATGAGTAAACAAAGGGTTAATGAGAAGAACCTATGACCACTAGTTTTCATGCCAACATTTACTCCCTCCACCCTATGGATCATCCCCAGACGATTTCGTGTTGCTCCGTGTATGCATCCATCTATCCTTCTATAACTTCTTTCATATTTGCATCTCAATCTCTTTCATCTTGTTCGGATGGCGCCCGATATCAGTTGCCTCGACTCCTTTTACCCAGCCCCCGTGGCCCTCGGATCTCCGAAACAGCCCTGCACGGGCCCTTCCCACCAGTCAGCCAGCAGCCATCTGTCTGTTCATCCGTCTCCGTGCCCGGCTCATTTGGCCGCTCAGTAGGACTGTGATGATTCTCCATCACTTGCGATCTCTTCTTATCAGACCCATGCGGTGGGCCTAATTAGTCGGTGGGCTTTTGGAAGTGCCTGGCGGGTCCTGGAGCAGCCTGACATACGCCAGAGCTGGGGTTAAGAGGTGGCCAGCGGGGCCTAAGAGGTGGTTTGCTCTATCCCCTTCAGCAAAGCTAAATGGGAGTAGAGCAGATTGATATGGAAAGCATGAATATTCCTCATTCCTTCATTATGTTAAGAATGAAAGACAGGGGTGTGTAAAGAATCAGTTTTTCCACTTCTGCTTTTACAGACATTTAGATTTTTGTGTCTTTTTTGCTATAACTGGGAACAAACAGTGTCCTTAGCACGATGGTTCACTGCCCTGGAGCCAAAATAGCATATTGGAAAGGTTTTGTCAAATGTTGAGGGTGTGTGGTGAAAAATTGTGGAAAAGTGGAACGATTTTTTTGAAGAATACTGCACTTGAATACCAGATAATGTGTTATGATTATTATAATGTATTACAATGAATTAATTACTCACTGTGCAATGTGATGGGTATAGAATATTAGGACTACTAAGTTCACTATTAGTCTTGCTTTCACTATATAACCTACTGGTTATGGAATCTCTGAAAATAGGAAGGCAGCCAAAAGAAGATGAGGATAGACTTTTTATATTCCCGATAGCTACCAGTAGCTTTGCAGAAAACAAAGAGACCTGTTTTGGAGGAGGCAAAGAAGGTGAAAAGGGTTGGTAATGAAAAATGAAACAAGACTGTGTCTCAGACACAGTCCAACCAATGCCTACTAATGTGTAGTATAATACAATCAGGTCTCGGAAAGCAATCCCATCTTTGCAAGGTGCGCAGGAGGAATTGCGGCCAGTGTCGATTGGCGCTTTAAACCCACAACATATTAAAAATTCATTCTTTCCATGTATACTCTATGTATGCATAAAGTTTCATATTATCTTCAATACTTGCTTTTATGACATTTAAAGAAAAAGTGCTTTTTCATTATAAGCCAAAGGCATTCTTTGTTTCGTGTAGCTCAGTGATGAAAAGTCTCGAACAACAAACAGTTTATTGTAAAAATATAAATTGCCAGTTTCTTTGGCAATTCTAAAGTTTTGCATGCCAGGACAAATGTGTGAACAACAACACGTGGAATTATGCCGTATCATAGCATTATTTAACAAAAACTAAACCAAAGTCCCGGAGCAGTGTTTGAAAAAAACCAAACTAATTACAGCTCATGATTCAATAGTTTCTAAAATCACCTTTAGCAGTAATGCCTTAAAGTACATGGAAGTATCTTTTCTGTATGACGTTATCAGTCGCTAACATTGTTGACGAGTGATTTTGGTCCACTCTTCTTTACAGTGTTGCTTCAGTTCATTGAAGTTCATGGGCATTTATTTATGCACAGCTCTCTCAAGATCCCAACACAGCATTTCCATACAAAGGACTTCATGGTTGCTAAACAAGCCTAAATCATCACGCCCCCACTACTGTGCTTAATTGCTGGCTTAAGGTGTTTGTGTTGCTGTGCAGTGTTTGGTGTTTGCCAAACATGGCATGGTGAATAACAACCATTTTGATCTCGCCGGTCCAAAGGACATTGTCCCGAATGTCCTGTGGTTTGTTCAGATGCAATGGTGTTGCTATGTTCGTTTTAGAGAAATGAAGCTTTCTCCTGGCAACCATTCAAAATAAGCCATACTTGTTCAATCTTTTGCTAATTGTCATGAACTTTAACATTTAACATGCTAACTGAGGCCTGTAGACCCTGAGATGTATTGCAAGGGTTTTTTGCAGTTTCTGTGAGCATTACACGATCTGATGTTAGGATGAATTTGTTGGGACTTGCACTCCAGGGTTGATTCGCAACTGTCTTGAATATTGACCACTTTTGAATGACCTTTCTCACTGTTTAACGATAGACTTCAAATGGTTTGCTGTATAACCCTTTGATGCAACAACTGCTTCTCTAAGATCATTGCTGATATCTTTCCTCCTTGTGTTAATGCACACCTGAATGCTCCAGATTAGAAAATGTACCGCTACCTCTGCTCTGTAGAGGCACTCATGCTTGCTGATCCTCAGTTAATCGGGCAGTTAGTGGCACCTGGCTGCTACTTATACACTGTTTCTGCATTTTGACTTTATTTTTGTAAAGTGCTGTCCAACAAAAGTTATGGAACCGTTTGAACGTAACATTTTATTTAAACCAAATTATGCTAACTATATCTGTGTTAACTCATCAGATCTAACCTCCAAGTTTATAGATTTCTATCCAGTGTCTGTCTCTACACATTAGCACAATGCAAACATATATGATGGACTTAAACTAGTAATGAAGAGGACCTTCATTACACAGACTGTAAGCAGAGACTTTGGGAAGCAATAGATGAAACAGATGTTCTCTTTCCATACTGGTGTTAGGTTTTCTGTGATTGAAAATAAATAAAATATATGGAAAACACCAATAAATATGATGAATTGATTGTTATACTTATACTATACTACTATACACAAAAGTTGTTTCGATGTGTAGGCATCAAAATAGATTTTTAAGCTTAAAATGCCAAAAAAAAAGGCTCACTGAGTTATGTCAGTGACTTTGGAGTCATGTTATAGACATCAACATCTATGTTCATACGTTTACAGGAGTGTATTTATCAGTTACTGGAAATTATCACGTGAGCCTTTCACAAAACATGAGAGGGTGTTGCAGGGCCTCCCATCCATGATGGGCGCAGCCCGTTAAACGATTTGCTTCTCTTTCCAAGCCTGTGTGTGCTTTTTTGTTTTTCGTGGCAGATTAAGTGCAGAGTTGTGTCCGTTCCTATCAGTGCTTTTCAAGTCATCTTTCTGAACACCTTGTGACACAAATCCAACAGGATCATCATTAGCCCCAAACAATTTTGAAGTGTACAGACAGGATTTTGACAGTCCATGTCAGCAAGCCTAATGTGAAATGATTACAGTAATAAAACTACTAAAACTGTGTTAGCTTACTTTGCAGCATATAGACAGAGTATGTGCAAAGTGCATTGAAGTACATGAAACTGTATCACTTTTCATCACTTTTCATAATCTTTTTCACTGAAGACACACAAAGATGCCGTTAGCCTCTTTCAGCTCTAACTCATTCACCTCTTTATTGTACTGCAGACAAAGCAGATCTAGTATCCTTAGGCGAGTTATGCATCCCTGGGTTGGAGCATCTATGTGGCACGGTGTGTATTTGTCATACATTAGACAGCCTCTGAGCCATGACAAATTCTCAGATACACGCTTACACATATACACACACACTCTCACACAGGTAAACAGACTTCCTCCATCGACTGAACCGGTCAGATCTGTGTTTGGCTTCCCCGTGACAGAGCCCTGGGTGAAATACAACACTGGCGAGGTAAATTAAAGAGATGAATGCCTGCACTTTGGCTCACTTAGTGGCGCTCTTCCCGTCTAGCCGCTACCCTTCATGTGGCTTAAGGTGTGTTTGTTCATGCAACAAGGTCGTCCAATTAAACCTCCGTCGCTCGATCTGCTTCCATCTCGCTCTCATTTCGTCTTCTTCTTTCTCCGTTCTCCCAAGGCGGTCATTCTCAGGTGATTATCAGAGACCAGCTTTCCTCCATTTTCAGAGATTCCCAATGAAAGATGACTGCGGCTGCCGAGGAGTTATAAGTGGTTCCTTAATCTTGGGAATAAGGGGTAGCTGATTTTTTAGTGTCACAGGTGACACCGTGGTGTCATAAGGAAAGCCGCAGGGTGACGTTGCATTATTTTCACCCAGAGCAAAGGTGGCAAAATAAACAATTACAGTATACTGCAGAGGTCTGTTATTGTGTTTCAAACCAGCACACACACACACCCGTGCTCACGGCAATTTCTTTTTTTTTTGTAGACTTTACTCATCCTCTTCACTGTCTTTCTCAAATCTTTTCCTTTGCACTGTGTGAAAGTTTGCTCCTTCAGATGTTTAAAGATAAAAGGGTTGCAGAGATCGTGAGCTTTAAAGACACTCGGTGGATTTTACCTGAGGAACAAAAAAAAAAAGTTCTCACACCTCAGCTTTGGAAGCTGCAGCTATAAGAAGGACACGCGGGCACCATGCTGGCGAGGTCGGGATTGATTTAAAGGGAACGTCTCCCTTTCAAGCTTTCTCCACCAACACATGCGAGCGCGCGCAGGGACTCTACACGCAGACACACACACACACACACACACTCTTACGAGTAATCATTCAGCGGAGACATGTGCAGGTGGCTCAGGAGAAGAGGCAAGGAGAGAGTCAAAAGCTTGACTTAAATGAGAGAGAATGACCGCTGGCGCTGCTGTAGCGGTGTTGGGGTTTGACAGCAGCCCGAACAGAGGCCACTTTGACTAATTGGGCTAATTTGGCAGCGAGGGAAGAAAAGGAGTCTCAAAGGACCGAGTGGCTACTCTTTTCATCATCTCCCTCGCCTCGTCTGAACCCACTCTCACTTTCACCAACTCTCCGTCTTTTCCCACTCACCGGCTCGCTCGCTTGCTCCCCATTTCACTTTCTCTTTATCTCCCTTTAATAACCGAGCTTCATCTTCCAATCAAGGAATAGATAAGCCATCTGAAGCTACCTGGCTGTCAAAGCCGTCCCCATCCATTTCAAAGACGCATATGGAAACGGCGCTCGCATGAGAGCGTGGCCTGCAGTGAGGATATGCTGCTTGGGGTATGTAGTTCTTCTAGCTTTGTGCTTATTTATCCTCCTTCAGTTTTTTTTTTTTTTTTTTTTCTCCACAACAAAGCTCGGTGTTGATTGAAA
>VOQK01008684.1:2414-13556 GCA_015052645.1 Benitochromis conjunctus | reverse complement strand
CTGAGAGCAGCAGAGAAATGAAGAAGAAAGAGATTTAATTGGACATCAGAGAAATAGAGCGACTGAGAGAGAGAATAGGGCCAAAATAATGACTAGTTAGTGAAGCAAAAAGTTAAATGATAAATGGTGCTGCTAAAATATTCTATTCACCAGCCTATGAGATTGAGTACCTCAAACCATTTTATTCACAATACATTTTCCAGTGTGAAATCAGCTGCTATCAAGCCTGATCAATGCACAAATCACCACCTGCATACAAACTGCAGCCTAATGTGGGAAAGCAGGCTCAAGTGGTCTAATGACAGTGGTCATTTGAAGCAATGCAATCCAATCAGCTTGGCAAAATATGCCAACTTTTTAAAACTTAAGCGTTTCACATGTAATTGTACTGTAAGGATTTCACATAACATACCTAATACATTTACACAGTGGGATGCAAGTACAGTGAAGAACGGGTTAGATATGTTTTCCTGAGCTACCCAGTTCCCATTTCTTGGAACAACTTTTCAAATCTTTTGCAAGCAGCAGGCTGGAGTGCATGTAAGCATAAATTATTAAAGATGGTGAAACCAGTGGGTTTTCTCTAAATGTACTTTTGCCTTTTAGATTTTTCCCACACATTTTAATGTGTATGCTGTGAATCAGAAAAAAAGTGGTTTTGGTTCTAATTTTCAAATGAGGCCTGAGTGTAAAGATACAGAGTGTTCAAGAATAACACTTTAAAGGTTCTGGACACCTTTTATACAGTCACTGTGGTATTCCTAACAATTACAGCTATTCTAGGAGTAAAGACTACTTATGAAGACAGCCGCAATACTCTCTGCTGCCTGTAATCACGTCTGTGCTCCTTCCTCTTTTCCATTTTAATCCCATGCAACAACTTGCACAGTCGAAGATTATAAAATGTACCTTTTATTTTAAAAGACAATACTATGTTTAATAAATGGATTTACTAGTTGGCGTGAGGATTACATTAAAAAAAAAAAAATCCTCTAAATGGATTAGCCAGAGGAAAAATTCACAGCATAAGGAGCTATTCTCCAATCATATCCAGTGTGTGTGAATACACACTTCAGCTGATATTCTGTTATTATTACTTCACAGTTGTCTTTTAACTGAATTTACTTAAAGCAGTAATTGTTGAGAAACATAAAATATTCATTAAAGATTTGGTAGAAGGCCATATTATGTTAAAACAGCAGGGATAGTAACAATTTCAGACTTTTATAAGTAAAAACACAATGCAACTTTTTTTTTGCCCTAAAATATATCCTCATTATGTACAACTTTTCAACTGCTTCTTTAACACAACTATCTAATCATAAAGTCACAAAGCAACGATGCATTGCATTTAGGGATGTACAGCAGACAGGTCAAGATGAGTTCAAACTGAGCATCAGAATGGGGAAGAAAGGTGTTTTGAACGTGGCATGGTTGCTGGTGCTAGACAGGCTGGTCTGAGTATTTCAGAAACTGCTGATCTCCTGGGATTTCCCCCCATAACTATTTCTATAGTTTACAGAGAGCAGTCCAAAACAGAGAAAATATCCAGTGAGAGGCAGTTCCATGCCTTGTTGATGCCAGATGTCAGAGTAGAGTGGCTAGACTGGTTCAAGTTGATAGGAAGGCGACAATAACTCAAATACCTACTCGTTACAGCCAACGTATGGAGAAGAGTGTCTCTGAGTGCACAACACACCAAACCTAGAGCAGCAGAAAACCACACCTGGTGCCACAGAAGACTGGAAAAATGCCACCTGGTCTGATGAGTCTCGATTTCTGCTGAGACATGGTAGGGCCAGAATTTGGTGTAAACAACATGAAAGCATGAGAAGCTGCTGCTGCTGGTGGTGTAATGGTGTGCGGGATCTTAGCACACTTAAATGCCACAGCATACCTGAGGATTGTTGCTTAGCATGTCTATCTCTTTATGGCCACAGTGCTCTATGTTACGCGTGCCTGATCATAGAAGTGTGGTTTCATTTCTAGTCGTTCCTTTAACCTATTTCATATCCATAAGAATAAGTCAGCTTGATATGAAACACACACAGCTTAGTTAATATCAGGTACATCGCAATATCTAAACTGTGACACTCAGTAGGCTTTTGTGGCTACATGACAGCGGCATATATTTTGTAGCAACAGGGGAAAAGATGAAGAGTCGTGGGCTGTGAGGCCCGGTTTAACATTGTATCAGCTTATGGGCTTCTGCACAGCTCTATAGTGAAGCTTGACGTTGACAGCCTCCTACACAATGTGTCTCAGTAGCATCAGGGGGCTCCCAAGACCTTTTTTGTAGCATCAATTAACGGCTTAGCATTTCTTCGTGATTCTGAAGTTTGGTGGGTGGATGTTGAATCTTTTGTACCCTGTTGTTCACTCAACATATTCTGGGATAAGGCTTGGGCATTACCTTTCTCTCATGCTCACGAAGAATATGTATTAAGCAACATGACCAGCTTGTGTTGAAAAAGCGAGTGCTGTTGTGATTTTTCTCTGCAACCATTGGCAGTGAGTGCAAGAACGGAAATATTTTAACTCTGAGTACAGCAGCAGTAGAAGCCACACACCACCTGGGGGCTATATGGACTATATGAACAAGCCTCTATTTTTTCTGGCCTTTTGACATGAGCCCCAGTAAGTCGACCTTAAACTCAGCATGCCACCACCGAGTCTGCCTCTGCCAATAAAATTTCAAAAACACTCCTCTTCTGTACAGTGGAAATCAGTTGAGCTTTTGAAAAGTGTGAGAAAGGCAGCGTGTTCTGCATCCTTTGTTGGGAGAATTCAGACTTCTTTACTGGAAATCATCATGCATTAGCACCGCATGAGTTAGGCTTTAAAGTCAAGGCACTGTATTAGAGGTTTGCTTTAGGAATGGATCAGTCCTTCCACATAAATTATTCCACCTTTCAGTCATCTCTGGAGCTGTTTATATCACAAAGGTAATTATAATTTCATTCAATTTTTATAACTGCATTTCTCAATCCAGGTTTACAGAACTGGTGATATTAGATAGTCTCGGTGCATACCAGTCTATCCAGGCTTGTTCCAGCTGCAGTGGTTGGCCTCTCCTCAGGGGTGTAGGGCCTGAAACGCCCGCTGAACACATCTGAGATGCCCCGCGCAGACCTGCCTATTCCTGATGGCTTTGGTTGGCCACACCCTTGAAAGACCTAAAAACAGAACAGAGGTACACAAAGTTACCACAGAGAAAAGGCAGACGCCAGGGAAAAGAGGACAGAGACTGTCTAAAATAGTAAAAACTGCTCAGTTTTGTAATAATAATGCAATATTTCCCCATAATAATGACAGCGAACGTTTGCTGTGATAAATAATTTAGTTGTCAGCATTCAGAGGATGCACAAAACTGCACCGAGCCAGGGCTGAGTCTGTTACTTTGTAGATTACACGTCCATTTTGATCCCACAAAACTTGTACTTTGCTCTACCACTGATATTTTTCTTTCTGTCAATTTGCCCTCAGCACCATTTCTGCTCTGTGATTTGAGACAGCCAAACTGTAGAGAGCCGTTCTGGAACCAATACTGTCTATCAGTGATGAGTCTCTTTTTAAATGAAGTGTGATATTGTTGAGAGAAAAGGAATTAACCCTTTATATGTTGTTATTCAGTCATCCTAGCGAGATATAAAATTAAGAAAATCTGACATCTGACCAGAATTCGTTGTCGCATCCTTGTTTTGCAGCCACATTATCACAAAATACAACTGAAATGAAGCTGTCAGCATACAGAAGAGATAAAAGGCTTATTTTATTCTGAATTGCAAATAGGAAAACCTTTGGCAGAGGAAAATGCAGGATTGTAGCAGTTTGTAATATTTAGTGTTACACGGCTGAGCGATACAGAGAAAGTAACTACCTGGGAACAATGTAAACCCGGACAAACATCGGCTTTCTTAAAAGGAAAGTTCTTACATTTAAAAAAATAAAAGTTGAGTTGTTTGTAGTACAGGAAGTGCAGATTTACCACTCGAATCTTGCATTAATCAGTGTGTGGCTCATAGAGGTTCATATGAGCAGCAGATTGCTTTTAAGGCCCAAACAATACACCTCCGAACAGCACAGCTCATTAGCATTCCTCCCTGGCTCGTTTACTGGCCCCTGGCTCAGTAGGTGATGGAGCACCCTGATGTATTAGACGACTGTCATGACAAGAGAATGTCTTTTCTCTAATATTTAGCGATTCTTCACCATGATTACGCTTCCAATATCTTCCACATCGCACAAGCAAAATGGTTTTCAACAGGTTTGAGGAGCAGTAAACGAAGAACAAGACACAGCTCAAGGAAATGGTCAAAATGTGAAAGATTATAATCTGAGACCGATCTGTCAGCCAAGCACAGCCTCAAAGAAGTGAGACATCAAGTGCATTGACAAGGGGTTAAGTTGCACATTGACAGCTGTTTGATATGGGAGACAATGTGACGGCTATTTCACAGTGACTTTTGTAACTCTGGCATGGAGATGGGCCACACGAAACCACCAGAATAACAATGACGAAGTGAAAAAGCTGCCTTTTGACAAGAAAGGCAGTGAAAAACCATCCACTGTGTGATAATATCCTAATTGTGCCACTTCATATTTAAAATATGCCAAAGACCAATTTGCAATTTGAAGTCTAAAGAGGACAAAGACAGAATTAGCAGCTTCCACTGCATGTTAATCTGTCTCCTAGAAACCGCCTTCATGTACTGTGAAATGGCTTACTAAATTCATTCAGAGGAAATGTGAAGACCAGAGGTTCTGTCCTGTGTGGATTCCATGGATGCATCGCAGTTTATGATATAACAAAAACGTTAATGTGTCCTGTCCCAAATTTTAGATGTGTGAATACAAGGGAAACGTCTGAATGCTCACAGTGAACAGTTTGCAACGCCATGTTGTGACTGAGATGTTGTTAAAAGGCTCACTGTGATGCGTGGCGTTTATTTTCTAAATAAGTAATAAAAATTGTGATGTTTAGGAGACTGTTGTGTGTAAAAGCTTGGCACAGGGCTCCAAATATATATTGTATTTACATTTAATCACTGAGTGCGATATTTCCACTAAATAATGCAGATTCGAATGAATTAAAAAATTAAACGGGGCAATGAGAAGTTGAGGACTGCTAATATAGTCCAATTATTATGCTCATTATTTCCTGGGTGAGATATTAGACAAGTCCGTTTTTTATGCTACCGTTGGTTTTACACTACTTAAAAACTTACATACAGTTTATCAGGTCAGTGTGTGTAAACACTGTTTTCAGTGCAAATTCACCAAAGTCAGCATGGCTACTTCAGGATACAGTACCTTGGCTGACACTTGCATGCTGTTGTCCTGCATAGTCATGATAGCTTCAGAGATCTTGATGTCAATAGGTTGTATAACTGCTTCAATATTGGAGGGGCCTTGCAGCCTGTCTGCCACCAGCAACATGGCATCTGTCAAAACACAGAGGACACATGTCAGTTTAGAAATATTTAACACAAATGGCTCTCCATTATGAGTGAGTATCGATATGTTAACATTGCATATGAGCATTTTCAGCTTTCAACACAAAACCCTTAAGGTATTAAGCTCTGCGACACTGGTTTAACCAAAGGAACAAACAACTGTCTCGAGATTGTGTTTGCAACCAAAAATTACAAACACAAAAAGGAACCTGCAATTTCCATTGTTTTTGTAGGTGGAAATACTACATCAGGTAGAAAATAAGTTAAAGTGTACGAGGCTAACAAATGGCTCACCTGCATACATGTTCATAACTTTAGCTTTAGCATAGGACAAGATTCATCCATCTATATGAACTCATATAGCGTTACTACCTTTTATGTAAACTAGTAAACTAAACTAAACTAAAGTAATTTCTTTGAAAAGAATGAAATGAAATGTATGAAGTTGCAATCAAAACTACCTGCAAATGAATCAGCCTTTTCATGTTCAGCGACATGAATGTGATAGAGTTCAGTACGAAACATTAAAGTCTGAAGTTGTTTTGTGGAGAAAGCATGGAGGCATCATCATGGCAACTATGAAAACAAAGTTTTAAAAGACTGGCAACAATTTTTACCCTAACAATGATGTTTTTGACGCCTAACCTTAACCAGCTAGCTTTAATTTTCATGTATGAATCAAACTTTGGCGTAAAACTCAAAACAGTTTAATCCACCACTGCCAAGCCAACATCTGAACATTGATGATTGAACTTTTATTAATAGAATTTTTTTCCAGTTTCAATTCAATTCAATTTCACAAAAACAGTCAGCTCAAGGTGGTTTATATTGTAAGGTTAAGACCTATTAGCTAGACCTTGGCGACAGTGGAAAGGAAAAACTCCCTTTTAACAGGAATAAATCTCCAGCAGAACCAGGCTCAGGGAGGTTGACCAGTTGGAGCTCTTAGTACATATAAAAGTGGATAAATTAAAAGTTGTGTTCATGGACACAAAATAATGTTGGGAAATTTGTACTAAGGAACAATAAAAATAAATAAATAAATAAAATTGTTTTCAAAATTGAACTGACATGAAACCAGGCTGAATTTTTAAATCTCTCTAATCTAGTATGAAAATATTGTAATGACATATAAAGTAAAGCAAATAACATATAATTAAAAAAGACCACACACATTCACAAACAGTAACAGGCTGAGTGCTAACAGTAGCACTATTCAAACTCTATGGTCCCAGAAAAACATCATACGACATAGGTATGATTATGAATTTTAAGCCAAAAAAAACAAAACCCTCAGCTGCCAAAACATGCAGTTTGTCTTAATTTAATTGCTAGATCTTCTTTTCTTTAAATGTGACAGAATATTTTCAGTGAATAACATCTCTTGAGACTCCGCTGGCTACTGAATGATGCACCAGGAATGATTAATGAACTGATTACCAATCATCAGAGGACCTAAGCCAGCACATTCTTCTTCAGTGGATTGTTTCTTTTTAAACAACGTGACATCTTGATTCATGAATCCAAACAGCTCCACTTTAGTCTCATCACTCTGTTAACAGAATCCTTCAATCTACAGGCTGATCTGTTACTTTCGTCCACATTTAAGTCAGCTCGTACTTTCTTTTACTCGGTAAAAGTGTGCAGCAAATATGCCGTCATGCTTGCAAACAAAGCAACGGGTTTTAAGGCACTTTAGCAGCGTTTTGATTCTCGCGTGTTTCGCTGTGAAGACAGATACTCTGCTGCATCTGGTAGATGTTCACAGTTTTGATTTCCCATGTGAATTTTGTAGCCGGCTCTCTTTTCCAGCAACACACCTATAAATCATCGGTGTCATGGCTTGTGTTACTTAAGTGTCTGTGTTTGTATTTTATTTCAAAACCCTGATAAAACCATCCAGCTGAAAAATATAGCTATGTAATATTTCCTTGACAAAGTCCTTGCTTGCTTAGTGTTCTTCTTATACTCTGCAGATTCTTTGTTCTTGCTTTCATTAAGTCTTTGGCAGTCGTGTGTATCCAGAGAGATTCCCTGCTGTACAGTGACTTTAGTATCATGCTGCCAAAACTGTATCATGGAATTTGAAATCTTTCAGCAATCTTTAAAAAAAATGTTTTGGTTTTGTTAAATAATTTCTTATCTTATCTTTTGAGACAGCTCCTTTATCTTATCCAAGTTTGCTACAGAGCTTGGACACCTGCATAGGCAAGAATAATGCCTGTACCACAGGTAGGTCTAGAGCTCCCAGAAGCTTAATTATCTCTTGCAACAGTTTGACAGCCCTATATTACAACTTTTCTTTAAAAATAAAAGGTGGTGACGCTCTGTAAATATAAAAAAAAAGGGGCAACACCTTCTCGCAACACAACAAAAACACCCAATTTCCCATTTCAGTGTTTTACTTAGGCATAAAAATGTCCCCATCTCTCTTTCTGACATGTCACTGGTGCTCATGCATCTGCTGCCTGTTGTTTTGGACCCTCCACCACCTGTAGGCTCTGGGCAATGTTTGCTCATCACTTCCCAATTTTATACATTGAATCTTTGTGGAGAGTGATGAGCACAGAGCCTAGACGCCAAGCTCTAACAATATTCTGCTGCTGTAATAAATGAATCATTAGGTTAATTTGCAAATGCTCAGTGACATAACTGAATATAGGAAGAGCACACCAGAGAGGCTGAGTCATGAAGAAGAAAAGGTAGAGAGAGGAGTTAACCACTCTGCGAGAAAAGGCGAGGGCAAATAGATCAACAATTTAAGAAGCTGGAGAGTGTTGTTTAAAGAACTAAATATACCCGCTGGTAGACATGTGTGAGTGTGTGTGTGTGTGTGTGCACACACACACCAGTAGACACATACATACATACATAAAACAGGGGCCGTGACCTTGGACGAGTCTCGGCACAAATCGATACCTAAAACAGATTACCCACCGAACCTGACACTTTTCATTTTCATTATGAGACTGTGATATTAATACGTTCATACAGAAGAATGGTACTATTGATTGAGTCGGACTGGGAGATGTCTGAGGTGAAAATAATGTGTTTGATAATACACTGTCCTGTCTCTCAAAAAGTAATTAAAAGTCTTGTCTGTGGGTTTAGCACTGGTTAAATGGAAGGGTAGAGATATCAAGGAGACGTCTATCTCTGTGCAGTGACATTTGCAGGGATGTGAACAAATCAGGAAAAGCCTATTTAGCCCAAAGGGCAGAAGAAACACTGTTCTGGCTCCACTGAGTCTTCAGTAATGTTTGAATCAAATGTGTAAGTCATTAAATAGATGTGATTATAACTAGAGTTCTGGCACCGAGTGATAAGTAGCCTCTAGGTCTGAAGCCTGAGGGGGGCGAAGCCTGCAATGACACTGCCAAAAAGCAGAACTTCCATCCTCTTGCATGGCCATTTAAATCAGGTCTAAATGACTGGATGCAATACAAAATGCTTAAACAACATCAAAAATGGCTTCTGCTGACATTTAATAAATTATTTAGTTAATATGACTCCACAGCTTCAGGTTAAAAAAAAAACTGTGCTTTTTGAAAAAGCGATGTTATTAACTTATCGTTGAACATCGACTAACAGATATGATGCAAACGTGTTTACAGTAGCCAGCTGGAGTGCGTGGGCTCATCTCAAAATTATACACAATGCCCGAGTTTATCATAACTGAGCAACGTATCAGTCGGAGACACGACGACAATGGAAATCTATGGCACAGAATCTGCAGAGACAATACTTGTCATTTGAGTATGCTGTGGGTTTTTTGGGTCTTGTGTGGAATCTTTTAACAGTAAGGACACTATAATAACACATCACTGCATCGGGACATGCGCTCACTCATCACTGCTGACGTTTTGTTGTTGCAGTGCAAGTTTACAAATGCAGTTTCAAAGCAGCTCAGTAGTTTCAGACGACTGAGGACTTTAAAAAAATCAGGGCAAGAGGCTCTTATGTCTAAATGGCAAAGCAGGTCATTTGTCAGCGTGATTTTTGAGTGCGTGCTAATCGGACACCCCTGTGGTTCAGGCATGATTATGTTTAGGCAAGTGAAATTACTTTCTAATCGTAAGAAAGTTGTTATTGTTGTTAAACCGAAACCAAATCAATAGTCACTGATTGTTGGTAAAAGAAAGAATTTAAAACCGTTACCCAAGAGTCAAAACTGAGCTCTTTATCCCCCCAGTGACTGCTGTAAGGAACTTTTCCTGAGATTGAACTGCATAAGCTCGGTTTTAATATTATGCATTTTAGCCTTGTGTGGAAACTTCACCTTGTTCACTAAAGAAAAGCTTAGGGGTCTTGTAAAATTGACAAATAAGATCGTTGGGGTAAGTCAGCTACAGCTCTTGCAATTACAGTGCAGCACCGAGGCACCGAGGAAAGCCAATACCATTCAAGACTGTCCTGACCAGCCATTGTGGAATGTGTTTAGCTCTTGCCTTCAGGCCAGCATTTCAGAGTGGCTATCATGAGATTTAAAAAAATATAAAATCCCCCTTCTCTCAGTGGCAATTGACAGGGCAGGATATTAAGCTCACCCGCTTGACTAAGAGGAGTGATTTAGGAGACAGATGAGTACAGAAGAGGGAGTACTAGCCTTTTTCAAGAGGGGTCTATTAAAAACAAAGATTAAATCACTAACCTGGTATTAACAATTAACAAATTAAGCTGTAATAGCTCTCAGGTCTAGTAGAGATGTGCAGATGCTGCGCTGCAACACAGACTATTCAAAAGAAAAAGTCTAACATTGATATATAACATGACTGTTATTATTAAAACCTTTATTTAAACTGTCTGTTTGATATTGAGAGCTGTTTGATATTGAGAGTACACAGGTCTCTTTTTCAGGAGAGACCTGTGTACAAAAACATACAACCATGTAATGAAATGACCTTATACATGATCACAAATTAAGAAACACATATTCAAGAGTAGCTGCAGATAAATGCATGTGACCTTTTAAAGTGCTCCAGTGAAATCAGAGAATGTAGCCGGAAAACATAAATTAGTATAATGAAATTCATTTTCATTTCAAGTACAACTAAAGCTAAAACGTCCTGGGACCTGACATTGACAGTCTATGCAGTAGGGCCTTGTAAATAAAGCTCATGCAAGGTTGCCTGCTTTTATTCATTAGGGAGAACCATTCCACTTTTTCATATAAGATACAATGGTGAGCAAGAAATTAATCGCCTGTGATAAATTGCAATGCACTGTGATGCACAGAGTCAAGCGGCTTCAAGGTGGTAGAAGCGTGCATATAAACAATATCGTCATAATCAAGCACAGACAAAACTGTGGACTATACAATGATCAGACTATCTGTGAATGACAAAGATCTGAAGAAAGACTTTTAGATAAAAGTCCAATCTCTGTCTTTAATTTTGTTGATAGGTGTACCACGTGTTGTTGTTTTTTAAACAATAGGATCTCTAGTATTGAAATAAAACCAGATACCTTTAAAAATAAAGTCAGAGAAAGGCTGATTAACAAAGACATTTATCAACATGATGTTATTTCTGTTTTTATGTCACAACAGTTGTGTTAATATTCTTTACATATACTATTTATTCTCACCTGATTACTATGTAATTGTTTGCTGCTGCAATAACTATCTGAAATGGGCCTCATTAGCTTCGAGAGTTTAGTTTATGAAGGTGTTAATGTTTCAGACTGG
>VOQK01008679.1:53085-70292 GCA_015052645.1 Benitochromis conjunctus | reverse complement strand
TCGCGCAAGGAGCCGCACGAGGCCGTGGTGTGGGCTCGGTGTTAGCCTGTTAGCATCGCGGCGGCGCTGTGTGTGTGTGTGTGTGTGTGTGTGTGTGTGTGTGTGTGTGTGTGTGTGTGTGTGTCTGAGAATGTTAGAGGTGGCTGGGTGATGGAGACTTGTAGTAAAACTTGCTTTGAGCGCTCAGTTACAGAAAAATACAGCTTTGTAACAGAAACCAAACCCATGCAGTGATCAATCTGTGACTTAGTTCACTGAGTTTTAGTCACAGTGTGTGCTGTATTTATGCGTTTCCTGTGGCTACGCTAAGGTTTGTGGTCTGTGCTGAACCCTGACTCATGTAGTTATGTGTCATCAGTGAGTTGGAGCCCAGATGCTGCCCTCTTGTGGCCTAACAGACCATCATTATCTATCAGCTGCTTCTGGAGTTCACTTTTTTGTTTCTAATGCTTAGTTGAACTACGACCACCACCACAGGTGGTAAAAGGATGGTTTAAGCTGGCAGCCATCTTTAAACACCTCCATACGTTCTCACACGTCTTTACAGTTTCTCTGGTTCTCTGTGAACCACCAGCACCTTTTTCTGCTTTGACCCATTAAGCTGATCCATATCTCCACAGTGATGTTTATAAGGCAAATATTACATATAGTTATATGCGTTTGTTTTATCTATGTTACCACTGCTAATGAAACTAGCATCACAGAAGCATCTCCTGGCTGAAGCCCAAATGTCTTCTTAACTATAAAGACCATAAAGGAGCATTCAATACCATCGTGCTCCCACAAGGCGTCACGCACAGAAATAGTCACACATACCCACACACGTACATCTCGACAGACACACGCCCTGCCTCAGTCAGCTGTAATTAGCTTGTAAGGACCCGAGTCAGCGCTGCGTCTTAAAAGGCTCAGCGTGCTGGCGGATTTTTATCCTCACCTCCGTTGCTCCGCTCGGAGGCTTGTGGGCGGCAGCGAGCACTTTTTCATTTCATTTTCCTCTGGGGCTTTGGATTTATTGTCTGCTCGTGCCTGTTTATTCGCTTCCTAGTTTTTTAAACTTCACTTACTCGGGAAAGATTTGTCGAGCGTTGTAATTTTTCAGAAAGGCCCTCCCTCTCAGTTATATGCAGGCGTATACCCTCGCTGTGGTGAGATGCCCATTGCAGCCACAGTCGTGCAAAATGACATCCAAAGTGAGTAAACTCTGTGTGCGCTGTTACACTCAGGTACATACCATTAGTTACACAAACCAGCAGGTTTACTCGTCTCAAGAAGACTGTTTGCTGTGTGAGGCCTCTTGTGTTTTCATTGCTCATTTTGCAGTGATTAAAGGGCTACGCCGTGTCCTTATTTTCTGACAAGCTCCTCTAGATGAATGATTATAAGAAACTTGAGCTTTGTGGGGGGGGTTTTGGGGGAGGGCAGCTTTTGTCTGGCTGATTTTTATTTGTTTAGCGTGGCATAGGAGACAATCCAGAGCAGGTCTTTGTTTGCAGTGTAATGGAAGAAGTGTTGTTCTTATGATTTTGTAATGCAGCAAGTGCCATCACTGCTGTGTATTTTGGCGTCTTGTGAGCCCATGTGGGCTAAGTATCTAAAACGTGCAGATCGTTTTCTGTAAAGTAATGCTGTGAGCTGGAAATTAGCCTCACATCTGTGCAAAATCACAGTAGTGCCCGGCCCAGGTTGTCCTATTAGTCCAATGCATTTCAAAATGGTAATGTACATAATAAAATGTTTTTTTTCCTTTATGGAATTTCCAAGTCTCGGGAATTGATTTGCAGTGACCCTTCTCTGTGAGGGGCCAAAAGGAGCCAAAGGCATTGAATCCCCTGCAGGAGAGGCAGGTTCAGGTTTTTCCTTTAATTTGTCCTCAGTGTGTTTAGTCGCGCTCTAACTTGCAGAGAGAAAGTCACCCCAAGGTTGCATCTGCTGTACTGATCCCAGTGTGTGTCAGATGAGATGAAGCGGGATATTTAGAGTCTGTCTGACGAACCATTTTTATGTATTGACGGGGAACAAAGGTCATGTTGTGGTTATGAAGCTGAGGTAAGGTAATACAAGTGCATGAAAGCCCAGCGAATCTGCTGAAACTGCTATTTTAGACGTGCTGAGCCACCAGTATGGATGACATTAGTCCATTCTTGTTGACAAAAATACAGCTTCAGCTATATGGCGTATGCAGTGTGACATACACAGCCCTGTGCCTGGGGTGAGGACGTTATTGCTCCATATTGCGACGCAGCAGGCAACTCCTCCATCTTCCACAGTGGGTTTCTCTAAAACTGGTAAAATTGGGTCATGTCACCGAGTCTGTCTCTCAGCTCAGAGGAAATCCAGCTAGTCATGTAGGTGTCTTTGATTTCTCCTGCGTGACAGCTCCTCTGCCGACGCGCCAAATCGCTCCTGACGTTGCGTCTGCCCGTCGTCGTGCCCGAATACTGTCTGGAAATGCCAGGCCGTTTAACCAAAGCTGTGGATAGGCAGTGCCAGAGCAACCTCTGCTCTCTAATATTCCTGTGTAGAAAAACGATCCTGCACATACACATGCGCACACATACACGCGCACACTCTCATCCTTGAGCTGTGTATGGTCGTGTGTCATGCAGGAGGATGTTGGTTCTGGTTGACAGCTGTCAGGGCTGCTTTGCTTTCAGTGTCTGGATACTTTGCCAAACAAGCCTATTATCTACAGCGGCAAAGTCTTGTGGAGGGGCCCAGCATTGCCCCAGGGGGCTGATTTGGGTCAGGCGCCATGAGACAGGCCCTAAACAGAGGTGACAGATACAGGCAACCCCCCTGCTGGGATCCTGCAGGCCTCTCAAAGCCCCCTGGAGAGATGTTCCTACGAGCACTAACATAACAAAGGAGTCGATTTTCTCTGTTGTGTGGCGAGCGCTGCACCCGCAAGGCCCACTGGCATCAGCCAGTGTGAGCTATTGGTTTGGTTTCTTTGCTTTTTATCTTTATTGCCTCATTATATGGCTGTTGTGAGTTTGGTACCATTTCAGAGAAAAGCATCGTCTCCTCACGCGAGCCATTTCCGCCTCGCCTCATGGGGGCAACGGTGCATTCTTCATGGGGCTCTATAGGCTATGATTGCCAGCTTGGAAACGACTTACACAAAGTCAGACCGAGTTCAGCAGAAACCACAATCTTAAACAGAAAACTTTAATCTACCATCAATTGCTTATTTTGAATATAGACCTGTTTCCCTCTCACCCCACTGCTTCTCAAGTCCTTGTTAAACCAAGCGCGTGTCTCCTCTGCATGACAAGTAAGCCTCTGTAGCTTTTGTCTCAAGAGTCTCCAGACCGTGAGTGGCTGTTTTCAACACTTGACTACTTCTCTTCAGAACCATATATAATTACCCTCACAGATCCAAAGTCACTCCAAGGTTGTGTCTGAAAATTGGCTTTCAAATAGACCTGGGAAGGCAAAGCGCCGTTTCTTAGACTGCATTAATTTATTACAGGGTATAGGACATATACCGAGCTACTTGGGATTTTGAGCGCTGTGTGGATTTAAATATTATAGTAATTAGTATAAATATGCGTGTGGTCTGGGGGCTAATGGAAGAAGGAAGGATTGGTGATGCACATGTGCAAACACAGCAGAACCACCAGAAACAGAAACTTGTATGAGCATGGCTGACGTATGTGAATAAGAAAGTAAAGGAAGTATGGACAAAGCATGAAGAGGCTGAGAGAAAGAGTTGAATCAAGTAAGATAAAAAATAATGAACAAAAGGGAGAGAGACGAGAAAAGCATCCAGAGGGAAAGATGCTAAAACGTGTGGAGCAGGCATCGCCACAAGCTAAGCGGAGTCTGGCGCCGGCGGTTGGCAGCGCACCGAGCTGAAGTTGACACTGGCACAGAGACGGAGAGAGGCGATGCCAGGGCCGGGAAGCTAAGCCTGGTTTGGAGAGCTTTAGACAGGCATAATGTAGCAGACAGAAAACTGAATCCCCTCTAACACCATGGTTGTGTGCTCTCATTGCCCGTCTTCTCATGAGAAAAGGCTAAAGACTTCTTCAGATTATGTTCTGCTAACATACTGAAGGCTTACAGACATGCTGAAACGCTACGTGCTCGCCTCCTGCACAGCCGCTGGTCAGGCGGATTTGTCTCTTTGCTGTCCCTATTGTCAGAGAGCGTTTAATAGCATTAGTTAATAAAAGTCCATTCAAACAGCAATTGCATTGATTAAATCTTTTCCAATCTTTGCACACTTTGATTTCAGACGTGTTGCCTTAATTTCGCTACGCTTGTATAATGACAGTAAAGAAGCTTTAAAAAATGTCACCAATATAAACAAAAGCTAAAATCAGTTTTTATGTTCTTTGATTAATGATCACATTTGGTCAGCAAGAGCTATGAACAGGAGACAGTACTGAAATACAGTACGTCACATTATCCTGTGTACCTCAAACTAATTATATAGGACCATATAAGATTTGAACATGTTATCATCTGTTTCTCCTCCACCCATCCTCCTTCCTCCTCACCTAGATCTTCATCTCCTGTAACCAAATCATGGGTTAACACAGATTCGTATTTATTCCTGATATTGTTGCAATGACATTTTTCAGCAGATTAACCCTGCCGTGTCCGAACAGCTGAAAACGAGTCGGCTAAACACTTCACGTTTCAGTAATGCTAGCTAACAGCGGCAAAAATAGCAGTGTTTGCTTACCGAAAAGTTCTGGAAATTTTCAAAAACTCATCTTGGTGTTACTGTTATGACGTCTATCAATTCAATTCTATTAAATTTTATTTATATATCCAAATCACAACAACAGTCGCTTCAAGGCGCTTTACATTGTAAGGGAGACCCCACAATAATACATACAGAGAAAGACCCAACAATCTTATGACCCCCTATGAGCAAGCACTTTGGCGACAGTGGGAAGGAAAAACTCCCTTTTAACAGGAAGAAACCTCCAGCAGAACCAGGCTCAGGGAGGGGCGGCCATCTGCTGCTTGGTTCCTCTCCACAGGCTCCTTTCCACAAAGCTTGACTCCCTCCTCCAGAGTAAACAGTTGTGGACAGTCCACATGTGTCCACATGTGTGCTAAACAGTGATCTAAAGCTCAAACACAGTAGATGACACGGGCCACATCGATTGAGGTGATTTGGGGGTAAAAATTAAAAATATAACAAATTAATTGGCACACATCAGTTTTTTTTACTTTTTATTTATTGCTAAGTGTTGGTATAATTAAAATATGTGAAAATGTAGCGTGTTTTTTTTTATCTTGTTAGGGGGAAACGAGTAAATAACCTTCAGTTCTGACATAATTGAATCAGTTTTAAAATTCTGTATCTCCAGCTTAACAACTCAGAGAGCTGTGTCTGGGTTTCCGGGGAACGGAGGTGGGGCCTGCACATTAAAAGTTATTGTTTTATTCATGACCATCATCGTCACCATATTTGTGAAAAGGAAGCTGGCAACACTTCAATTTAAAAGTCTTTTCATGTCACCAAAACTTGTTAGACCCGGAGCCAGTTTCCACCTCCCTGGGGCCCCGAAGCCAGCCCGCGAGCTATGAAAACCATTAGCCACGGGGCCGGTTGTGGCTCACGAGATAAAGCTGGTCATATTGGCTCCTCCACTCTGTCTGTTGAAGTGTTCACATTTTTTTCCCTTTCTGGGCTGTTTTTTATAAACGCTGTAGCCTAACTAATAGAAGTACTTCATTCTTAGTTTTTGTCCGGCGGTAAGCAAAGCCATGGATGAAGCTGGCAAGCGAGCGCGACGCAAAGAAATGCACTGCCCAAACTGGTTAACCAGAGAAATATATACTGTTGATGTTATATAACATTGTATATATAACACTGATGTTAGCTTGCAGACTTTAAACTTGTATTAACCTGAAAGCTTTCTCACACGGCGGTCTTCTTTCATTTCCTCTTCTCAGGAGCAGCCGGTAGTTCGCTTTATTCGTCACTGAAGTTGTCACATGAGCGCTTGGTTTGGGCTCCTGGCGTGATTTGATGGGCCTGTGCAACTTGTGTAGTCAGTGCAATGGAGTGCCTGGTTCTGAATCCTCGTGTTGTTTTTACTTTTTTGTGCATTTCTGTTCATTTGGCTCAAAATCTATCAACACAAACATGTCGGTGCTGCAGCGAAGGCTTTTCCTTCTCTTGTCATACCTCATATATGGAAAGAAAGAAACACTTCTACTGTGCGGTGGGTTTGAGATACAATAGAAAATATCTAACGATACCAATGATGCCTTGAATAAAACTCTGAGAGAAAAATATTTTAGCTTTGGTAAGGCATGAGTTTCCTTTGAACCCTCTTGCGTCTAAGAATGTTTCTATCGTCTTGATGCATTTCTCTTTGGTTTTTGGGGTTTTTATGTGCAGGGCTATACTGTAAGCTAAATTACACTTCAGTGACATTTATTGGCTAAAAATATCAAATATTTGTTCGCTAGATTTACAAATTTTTCTTCAGGCTCTACAAAATTTAATCTAACAATAAAACTACTGAACAGTTGTATAATTACATACATATTACGTATGTAATTACACAACTATACACAACCGCATTGCTACACACTCTGGGAGTTAGAAAAATGTTATTTAACGATGTTCGGCTTGGACTGACTGATCCGTGGTCACCTTCAGTTCTCACATTAAACAGCGTTACAAAACAAGCTGGGAGCTGGTTATTGTTTTGTCTTGCTATCCAACAGGCTGCTGCTGTTGTGTGTTCAGTGATCTTTATTTGATGATGATTGTGTCATGCTGTGCTACTTTACTCTTTACTCTATTTTTCTGGTATTACGTCATCCTTTCTCTGCTGGTCCTTATTCCACCGAGGTCCTTTTATAGGGATTTAGGGAAGAGTCGCAGAGGGGAAAGAAACAGAAGAAGCCTCCGTCCTTAAACACTGCAGACACACAAACACTGACGGAGCAACTTTTGTTCAATACAACCTTCTGGGGAAAGTGTAGATGGCACATTTCAATATTTCATCTTCTGTGTCTCCTCTACCAAATCAGCCATGAAATGCAGGTGGCGAGTGTGTTTGCCCCCCCCCCCGATACGAGCCTCGTTTAAATGGATGAGACGTCACAAGTGTTAAATAACAGAGGCACGCTGCCACAGTCTGATACGGTGGGGTTAATCTGCAGATACACACATATGTATGCAGTATATTAGAAACAAGCCAATACACACCCAAACCTATAGCTATGGAAAGGCGCGCACACATACACACACACACCAGAAGAGACCACCTGTCAGTGTGAGCTGAACGCCACAGGCAGCATCACCTGCTCGCGGGAATAAAACTCTTTGATATTCACATCAACCTCCAGCTCCGTGCACAATCAAATACCTCTTACTTTGCTTTTTCCATCTCTTTCCGTCTCTCTCTACCTGAAATAATAATCACACAACGTAAAAGTGGCGCGCTTGAAACGCAGCATCAGTAGAAGTGTTCGCACTAAAGAAAACGCAGCAGTTTTTTCTGGAGCTGAGCAAACTGCTAACTGTGGAGGTGTGTGTGTGTGTGTGTGTGGACATGGACATGTTAAAACTGTATTGTACCCACATGTAAACACACACAGATGTGAGAGGCCATAGAAGGAGCACGGTGCCAGGCTATGGGGAGGGCGACAGGCCAGCGACTGTCCTGCCAAACTGCACCCCAGGCGGGTGAGGGCAGTACACTATCATGATCCTCATCATCATCACAATTAGAAAGAAAGCAGGACCCAGCTGGTGAAACTGGAATAGCACCGATGGGGTTGACAGAACGTAGAAGTGGAAAAGTAAAAAAGAGGTAAAAATGCAGAAACACATTAGAATGAATGGATTTGCTTAAAATGCAAAAGACCATGTTAACACGATTTTAAAGGGGAAAAAGCTGCGTCTTAGCCTCAGATTAAGGGCTCTGCACGCTGCTCGTGTCCCCACTGTAAGGAAGGCAGTACCAGATTATTGAAAAAGCAACAAAACACACATCACAACGTGGGGAAAGTGAAATGATCTCATACGCGTCAGTGATAAAGATGCAGAACATCGTCTTGGCGAGCCACTCTTCCCCCTGCTTTGTCCCGGCCTTATTTAACACAGATATAGTGGAGTTTTCAGAGAGCTGCAATATTGTACTTTATTGCACTTTGTGTGTCTCTGCTTTAAGTCCTCCTGATATGAAACGCAGGGTAAATGCTTTACTATTCACTTTGCAATTTATTCTGTCTCCCGAGTAGTGTGTGGCTGAAATGTTGCTGTGTTCCCACTCTGCAGTAAAACTCATTTCCACAGCCACATGACAAAATATTAACGTAGTGTTCACATTGAAATGTCACCGTGAGTTCTGTCAAACCGAATAAAAGGGGCTGGGTCTCCTGATGCTCCGATAAGCGGGGAACTCCCTGTGCAGCTTGCCTGGCCTCAGGTGCCGCACCTCTCGCTGCTAACAGGACTGCTAATTGGAGCGCTGCACCATTAGAGCACACACACATGTACACACATGTACAATAAGGCTAAGCCAAGCCAGACACCCCCCTTCCCTAGAGGACTGGGGAGGCGTGCATCTGTGGAACAAGTGTTTTCACTGTAAAGGTTTGAAATGCACAGAAAGGCCACAGCAAGGACGCTCAGCAGGACTAGTTTGGCTTGACGGGAGTGTGAAGGCTTGTGTTTCTTGTTCTGTCAGTCTCTCCTCATCCTCTTATTCCTCTAAGAAGCGTGGAGGTGACACGCTGAATAAAATATTAACATTCGCACTGTTATTGATGGAGCAACCTGGTTTTTGATGTGAGAAGTAAAGCCGATCCTGTCAAATACCAGCACCCACACACACTTTCCACAGCTATTCTGTTACAGAGTCGAGCATCCTATTTACACACTCCCGCTGCAGACGTACAGAGCAGGTGAATCTAAATATCACAAAGCTGTTGTCTTTTGGTTGTCGTTGAAGGAGATGTGTTACACGGGGCATATTTGAATACAAGCAGGTAACACGTTTGCCGATGATGCGTTTCCCCACACGTCATGAATTATTAGCATCCCGTCACTGCTGGCAGCACCAGTCATCATTGTTACACTTATGAATAAAAGTAATGTGCCAGAGCTGTGTGTGCTGTCTGTCAGTTGTGCCCACGCAGTGTTTGTGGTGTTGAATCTTGGAGGTCTTGTAAAGAGCAGGAGTGGGAACATTAAAAGAAGCACGCTTGAACGTTTTTCCACACGTCTACGTTAGAATAAACTTTAATCAGGGATACACAGGAGGTGGGCTCTGAAATGAATACTTGGGAAAGTGGATGCCTGAACTGGGCCTCCTGCTTAGAGTGGTCAGCGAGGTCATGACTCATTCTATCATCATTCTAAGGCGATTGCACAGGTCGCCTGATAGGAGGCAACCTGTCTGCAACCAGTTGCAGTCTGACTCAGACTGACTGGATTCACTCTCTCCCAGTTTGTCGAGGGTTTGCAAATAATGCTGTCTAATCTGTAAATGTAGACATGCTAACATGTTCCCATCAGGTTGAATGGGTATTTGTCAATGACCATAACTGGTGAGGCTCGACTCAACAGGCTGCCAGCTGGTTTTCTTCACTGTATGTAGACAGCAACAGGTATCTGATCTTCAATCATTTATTACCATATTATCAATAACAGATTGCATGTAGTTACCAGACTGACTGTGTCTTATGGCAGCACTCGTGGCAGGTTTTAATGAGAGTGTTGGTGTTCTTGGCAGCAGTGAAGTAAAGTCAGAGAACTCTGTTTGTTCAAATAAAGGTCAGATAAAGTTTGAGGACATCATTTGCATGAAAAAAGATATGGGCATTGCTCAATATATAAGTGTTAAAAATCACAGTAATATTGTATCGCGAGTGATTTATTGTGATAATATCGTATCGTGGGGTGTCTGGTGAGTCCCACCTCTGATAGTGTCTGCATGTGGACCGGTTTAATGTTTCGTGCACACAGTCTGATGTGTGTGGGCTGCTGAGAGTTCATTTCTCTAGCGTGAGGCTTGAACTCGCTCACTTTTACTTTGGCGGGGTGTGTACTACCTCACCGCTTCACACTTAATATAACCGTCAGTTTCCACACAGTAACAAGCTGGCGTTGGGCAGTCTTTCTAACACGACTTCTGGTAAATGAGGTAAATGAATGAATTGGAGTTGGTTGGCCGGTCCACACTCGGTTCATTTTGCTGTCTGATGAGCAATACGGGATTGGAGAGTTCTTCCTACTTGTTGGAGAATAAGCAGTGTGACGATGATTTGAAGGGAAGAGTTTAAACAGGAGCTATCAGAATTAGGTCATTGCAAAGACACTCGAAGAACGACTGCATCGAGATGAGAGGATGTTCGAGAAAATGTCATTTCATATGATCAGCTTTGTATGTAGGCTCCATCTGTTCCCTGGCTTATTAGGTGTATCTTCAAAAATAATTTCCCTCTTTGGGTTTAGTAATTGTTCGTGACATGTTTCTCTGCACATTTTGCCTGATCACATTTGCTCATGTGCGAAAAGTTGATCTTGTTCACTTCAACAGGCTTGAATTTAATTCCAGCTGTCATAACAAAGCATCAGCGCACAAATGACGCTTTTTTTCAGCTCTCAGCTACACGGGATGGACACACAGTGGACCGTGCACACGCTTGTGATGGCTATAGAGTGGGCTGTTTGTGTGTCCTTATGGGAGTGTCATCGGTAGGCCGCACACAGTGTCGCCGAGTGAATCAGGCCTTTTTTACAGTGTAGTGGCCTTGAAACAAGAAAGCCAGACAGACTTGCTGACATGGAACAACACAGACTGCCACATTACTCTCCCTTCCTTGTGTAAAGACCGACATTTACTCTAATGCATGTGTACAGGACAGTGCTTCTGGCATAACGGAGCAATAATATCACAAAACCATTGGCTGTGTGTGCGCTCGTGTCTGCGTGCACGCTGATGGATGAGCGTCTTCAGAGATAAATGGGTGCCTATTATTTGTGCCTTTTATAGGAAAACTCCCCGCTGACTTCCGAATGGAAGTAGCATGCAGTCTTACTTCACATGCACGCACACACACACACACACACACACACACACACACACACTCTCACATAGACACACAATCCTATAACGAGCTACAACTGTGGGGCCTAAGGCTGGGGCACATCTGTTGTAGGAGAAGACATAAGGCTTTCATGCAGGGATTCTCCATACAACACCACCACGCTGTGCACACACTCACATGTTATACACACCCAGGCGTACTTGTGTGATGAATGAGCTTTTTAAAAAAATAAATACGAAGGAAGGAGGATTGTTGAGTGTTGAGGTGACGGGGCTTATGACAACTTTAAGTAAGAATCCCTTCTGGATAAAGCCACGATAAAGACACGCTGAGATGTATTCTCTCAAATTGGCCCACTGACCTTCAGATACCCTCCATAATGAAGCCATGCAGATTTTACTATTCTTGACTTCAAGTGGGAAGACTAAAGGCAGAGTAGAGACAGAGGAGGTTTGGATGAATTTTACTGTGCAACCTTTGAATACAAATGTGCAAAAGCACACAAAACGCAACGAAGCTGACTAAAACGCATCAAAAATAGAAAAAACCCCCACAAAGTGGAAGTGTTTGCAGGGAGCAATAATGTGAGACCAGCTACGGAAGTGACAAGCTAACAGGAAGTGGCTGATCAGCCTATCTGTATCGACAGTATTGCATGAATCACGCCATTAAAACACACAGTACCTGCATCTTTAGCATCCTGTGCTC
Source organism: Benitochromis conjunctus (assembly GCA_015052645.1). Classification (NCBI taxonomy): domain Eukaryota; kingdom Metazoa; phylum Chordata; class Actinopteri; order Cichliformes; family Cichlidae; genus Benitochromis; species Benitochromis conjunctus. The sequence continues at coordinate 58,541 of VOQK01008679.1, read as the reverse complement.
ATTTTAAGCGTTTCTCAGTGCAATCCTTTGCACACTTCCATTGGGTAGTGTTGGTAGTGTTTAGTTTGTTTCTGTAACGTTTCTCTATTTGCTGGTATTTATTAAGCTGCAGTGCATTTGACCTCTGAGGGCCACCGTACCTTTCACACATACCCGTGATAAGCTGTACGTAAGCATGTCAGCTACTTTCTGTGACACCTACCCTGCTTGTACGATCGAATCATATTAAAAACTCTAACACAGTTAATAGAAGTAAGTGTCATATTTGTCTTGGGGAACATATTTTCTTGGCATGAGCGGTGCATTTGCGAGCTGTCTTTAGGCTCCCTCGTGAGCTCTCCATTACTCTGAAGGGACACCAGGGAGTTCTTGATCTATACCAAATATCTCCTTATTCCTCACTGACTCATTCTGCTGCGCTAGGATCATGTCAGTGACTGCATGCATAAGAAGTATCTTCAGCTCTCCACGGTATCAGAGTGATCCACTGGCTGAAATGAGAACTACTGTTGCAGTAACGACTCGAGTAGCTCCCCTTTGATTGCACCTTTTCCCAGCTGCAGCAGGGGGCACTGTGATGTCACTGTTGGAGCTTGTCGAGGGGCATTACAGAACAGGGTCAGATTCCTCTGTAAGCTAGAGCCCTCGTACTATACACCGCCAAGTCTCTCAGAATTAACTTTAAAAATCCTGCACTTTAAAAGGGGCTTCGTCTGATTATATAATGGGATGTATCCATTTGGCTGTGGAAATGTTTAGATCATATGCCGCTTCTTTCATTGGTTTTTCCATCACTGTTCCAAGCATTTAGCTCAGGCTGTTATCCTAAAAGGGAGGTAAATTAGGATTCAGTCAAGGACACTAGGAATATCACATTACGCTGGTGTTGAAGCACGCCTGCCTGTTCATGTTGAAGACACGAGGTATTCAGTCGCAGCAGTCTGCATCCGTAGATGTCCACGGATTTCCTTTTGGAGCTGACTTCTTATCAAAGTAGGAGTGCCCTTAAACTCTGTGCTCTACCCCTTGTCACAATGTTTGTCCTACATATATACATACGACTGAAATTGCAAAGTTAAGAACGACTGCAATCCTACAAACTTGACGAAGCTCGTCTGAGATGCCGAGAGCAAACTGTACACGGTGTTACTAAAGTGGCGGAGTTACACGTGTAGTCCTCACGAATAGCTTAACAGGCATGAAGTAGAAACCGCCACGCTTCCTCTCTCATGCCATCACGTTGATGTGGAAAGAGAGGGAAGACTGTCTCTCTCCTGAGGCAGATGGGGAAGGAGAACCCCATTTATTATCCTGTCCTGTCCTCGTCCTCAGACGGCTGCCATACGCCATCCGTGAAATGGCTGCAAATGGTTTGCCTTTGTCTATTGGCAGTGCTGCTGTTATGCTTTACATTAGGCCTGGCCTCTCGGGCCCATAGAAGTTGTAAAGAATGTGATTCATCCGGCTTTCTAGCACTCACTCTGTGAAGTATCTAACAGCAGGAGGACACATGCACACGAGCTTGTTTTTAGCTGTAGTGTGTGCGCACATGTGTCACTTTTAATCCAGAAAAATCTATTCTATGGTCTAAGAAGTACACGTGTGTTTGTGTGTGATCATGTGTTGGATGATCTGTCATATTTCTATCTTAAAAAGAGAGCCTGGCTGATCAGAAAGGCCTCTGCAGACTACTTTTCTTCTAATGTGTAAATCTTGCTCATTGACTTTTAGAAGACATGAATGGGAGCACAAATCACTTTTATCAGTTGCACAGATGCTTTGCACATCAGTTCTTCAACTCATCCCTCGTACTGTAAGACTGGTTTCTCCCTCCCTCTGCGAGGAAATCTCTACCCAGCGTACTTTAGAAAACTTTCCCCACAACTACAGTACTTTAAAGCCCTAAGCCTTCTGCCTCTGCACTCCCACCATACACATCTTTGAAGCATTGCTCATTGGCAGTACTACACAGCTCTGAGAGCTTACGCATTGAAAGCCTAATGGGCCAGCGCTGGTTAACGTTCAGGCTTATGCTCCTGTTGATGAACTCGAGCAGCCATCACCGCTGTCTCTCATGCCAGCTAAAACCTGCATCGTGCTTGCAGGGTTTAGCGATGAGGAGAGCACGCTGCCAATAGATAAAGGGCGCGAGAGTGAGAGAAGCTGGACTTGGGAGAAACCTGTTAGTAGCTCTTTAGATTTATGCTAGAAACTCTGGAATAATGAACTTTGGAGGAAAAAGGCGCATGCACATTTACCCTGTAAGGCACCTTCGCGGTGTCAGTCAGGGTTACGTGCAGTCATGTAACTCAACAGAAGCAGAGTCATGCACCTTAGCATCTTAATGCCACTCAGCGTGGCTGAGACTGAGTGGCATGTAGATGTCAAACATTCGGAGAACATCTCTGTGCTGACATGAAAGTGAGATATTTTTTTATTTTAAAGCTGTCCCGATTAAGGGCAGTCATATAAATCCAACTTGACTCAAAGTACAGCTCCAGTCACGCTGTACAGACATCTACTTTAGTCTGATATCAAGTGTGACAGCTGTTCAGCCATAACGATGACGTTGTACTGTAATCTATATCGGCGATGGGGACATGTTTTGTGACTTATCTGGGACCGTTAAACCTAATGGGGCTTAAAATTATCCTGGTGATGTAATGGCTGTAGTCTATGTAGTAACCTATTGACTCCTGTGTGTGTAGCCATACTTCAATGTGAGGGACTGTATGTGCTGAAAACAGTGGTATTGACTGTTGGTTTCCAGTAAGAAACCAAGGATGCTGAATATACGAGTCTATAATAAGCGCATCGAAGGAAAGCCGTGTACTCATGGTAGTCTCTCTTTAAGTCCAGATGACAGGAAGGCCTTTATCACCAGTCAGCCTGCTGTCATGTTCTCTAACAGCTGCTTTTACTACTTCACATCACAGCGACGCTCAGTTCTCTAGATGACTCTTTTGTCCAAAGTAAGTGATGTTTTTTTTGTCGCCCAATCGAAAGAAGCCGGGACCTACATTTTCTTGAGGAGAAGCAGCGGTATTTTGCCCGTGGCGGCTGGGTTTTTATTGCCCTCCGTGTGAAGGGCTTATTGGAGGGCTCTTTTGTATGAGGGTGAATTTTACAGCGGACCGCGTGTATCAGCGTAATCGTAAAACCAAGTAGAGGAGACCTGTCTTTTATGGTGTCAGCGGTGGCCTGGTTTACCCCAGAAATGGGACCGCTGCATGTGACTGGTACGGTCAGAAACCAGTTAAAGCTCTGTGGTGTGAGGTAATAGAGCAAGTCTCCTCTGGAAGTGACGATTCAGTGCGCTCGTTGAATAAAACATGGAGCTGCGGGGTTTGTTTTTGTCTCGCTGCAATGTGGCGTCTGAATGACCTGTTGATTGTACATCACCACAGCCATAAAGAGCATCGCGCTCACCCGTGTGTCAGAACACAAACCAGACTTTAGTTTGTGAATCTTATTTCTTACTGACAGGAAGGAGACTGAAGGTGAATGACTTCCTAAATACTTTGGTCTTTGGAGTTTTAAGCATGGAGTCCATGCATATACACGAGGATGGAGGGATGTCGTTGACCGCACAGGGCCATCAAAAAATAAATAAATCAGGAGATGCTGTGACTGATGAAATCATATCATCAGGTCCTTGGTGAGCTACTTCATCAGACAGATATAGTGTCATCTAAACGGAATGCAGTCTTATCACTAGTATTATTTACTCGTGATATTCCTGCTGACAAGTTCAAATGTCAGCCGTGTGCAGAATAAACAGGCTTTCACAGTAAATGTGCTCATGATGCCCCAGTGCTTTTCTTACCGTGCTGATGATGATGTGCAATGACAGCACAATATCTAATGAATAATCTCTGCAGATATTTTAATGCGAGGAGAAAAAAATGCTTCTTGCCCTTTAAGAGTGTTTGTTAGGAAGCACTGACTTAAGCGATACTGGCCTGAAATGTGTACTCTGATGTTACTCAGCCTTGGAAGATCACACCCGATGGTCTTCTCACTAGTCGTGCACTGCTGTCGGCTTATGAGGAACTTTCAGACTGTGTCTGAATTGGGGTCAGGAGGCTGATTTTAGGACCCAGTCTTTTTGGTGTTATGATAATGCTTTTTGTCACTTTCTTTGTGCAACGGCCAACATAAACTGTCTATGTTTTTTGTTTTTCATGATGAAGTAGAAATATGGTGGCACAGACAATTATACCTGCACATCTGCCAAATGTGGGTCATTAAAGCGATCTTTAATTCTCTTGAATCAGCCATGCAGTTCATCTCTGCATCAATGGGAAAGTATGCAAGACATGTGAGAAGAAAGTCCTGCGGGTAACTTCCAGGTCACTTTTTATTCATTCTCTCTTTTGTTTTCATCTGCACACCCACACTGGAGCCTCTGGTACAAAGTGTCTGTTTCATCTTCCCATAAAATCAGTTTCTTTGTGTCTCTCAGGCAGATTATGTGCAGCAGTGTGTAGATGTCCAGAGGTCGTTGATGAGGTTATGGTCAGTGTATTAGCATGGAGCTGAATGGGGAATACTCCACACCTCATCTCTCTGCCCACACAGCCACTGATAGGAGGGTCATTATGCATCAAATGGTCGTAAATGGCCCTCAGACTGCCCGTCTTATCTGGATGAGCAGCTTCCCTCAGGCTCTGTGTAATCTGAGTGTGCGTGTGTGTGTGTTTACAGTTGTAGTATATGTGCTCAATGTATGCACTCTTGTTTGTGTCTTTCATACATTGATTATTATTGTTGTTTTGTTCTTCATGTTGTCATTGTACCTGTGGACGGTTGCTTGCTTACCGGCATAATTCATACCTTCTTTGTATTTACTCATGTTTGTGCACGCACAAGCAAACGCTTGTTTACCAGACAGCTTATGTACTTGCCGCCCTGCATATCTAACCCCCCCCTTTTTACCCACTTTTCCCTACATTAGCTCATGCTATACTGATAGAGAGCTGTGATAACACACCCTATTGCATCAAACAAGCAGAGAAGGGGGCTTGGAGGGAGAACTCCATCCTTCCTTCTACTCCTCACTCCCTCATCCTTCTTTCCATCCATCCCCATGTTAAACCAATTAACAGTAATTACCAGGCCACCCCAAGCGCAGCTTCGTTCTGCTGGCTCCGCTGTTTTGTCCTCATCACCGCTCCCGACACGAAGGGAGGCTCCAAGATGTGTCTGGAAGCAGGTCATTACTGTTTATTAGCTAAGGGAGGCTGATTTCCCTTGATGGTCCCTGTAGGAGCGCGTTAAAGTTTGACTGTTTGGTCACACAGCTGAGTTAACACATCAGTCGAGTTTTATTCATATTGTGGTTTTATTCTCACTTAAAGCACAAGTGATTTCACAAGCTGCTGAGAACGCGACCTCATTTGATACTGGCTCTGGACTCTGTTTTTTTTTTTTTTTTTTGGGGGAGTTTTTTTTTT